>JBAKBP010026670.1:0-31333 GCA_037953745.1 Lithodes maja | reverse complement strand
GGGATTCGTGGCGGGGTTTGTCGACTGTTGTGCACATACTGCGATGAGGGGCGATTCTGGGTGACGATTCAGACGAATACTGGACATAGACAAATAAGGCAATTGACGGGAATTCGCCTTCGCCACTTCAACAATACAATAATAAATCCTTCATCTTCTCTCAATATTCTCAGTGTCTCTTTTTCTTCTGCTCTCACTTGGAAGGACCATATTACAAATATTTCTAAGGCATCCTCCCAGAAGCTGGATGTGCTCAACCGCCTCAAGGGGTTCTTTTCCCCTGCACAGCTTCTTGCTCTGTACAGGGGCACAGTGTGTCATTGTATTGAGTATTGTTCACATGTGTGGGGAAGATCCTCTCACACCGCACTCCTAGACAAAGTAGAAAGGAAAGCCTTTTGTATCATTAACTCCCTTCCACTCACCAAATCTCTGCAATCTCTCTCTCTTCGCTGCAATGTTGCATCTCTCTCGCTATTCTATCGCTACTACACTAATCAATGTTCCTCAAAGCTTTCCCAGTGTATACCACCTCCTGTACGTAGGGTACATAGTACCCATCTTGCAACACAATCCCACCCCTACTCTGTGATGCTCTCCAACCCAAGAGTGAAACGTTATTCTCAGTCTTTCTTTTATGCAACTGCTGAGCTCTGGAACTCTCTCCCTCTTCTTATGACTTAAATTGCTTCAAACTCTGTGTGTCCAGGCATTTTGGCTCGAATGTCCCTTGATTTTGGCCCTATCACTCTTTCAATTCTGGAGGAGGTACTCGATACAAGCAGTTCTGCATTTTGTCTCCTTCACTCACATAAAAAAAAAAGAAAAAGAAAAACAAAATATATATATATATAAAGTATATATATATATGTATATATATATATATATATATATATATATATATATATATATATATATATATATATAATTATATACTGCATATATATACATATATATAAATATATATAATATATAAATATATATATATATATATATATATATATATATATATATATATACATATTATATATACATATATATATACTTTATATATATATATTTTTTGTTTTTGTTTTTCTTTTTTTTATGTGAGTGAAGGAGACAAAATGCAGAACTGCCTGTATCGAGTGCCTCCTCCAGAATTGAAAGAGTGATAGGGCCAAAATTAAGGGACGTTCGAGCCAAAATGCCTGGACACACAGAGTTTGAAGCAATTTAAGTCATAAGAAGAGGGAGAGAGTTCCAGAGCTCAGCAGTTGCATAAAAGAAAGACTGAGAATAACGTTTCACTCTTGGGTTGGAGAGCATCACAGAGTAGGGGTGGGATTGTATTGTTCAGGCAGTTCCAGAGCTGGCCACCATTGCCGTAACGTAACCAGCCCACCACGATTCCTGGTTGGCCATGGGAGGGAGTGCAGCCACCAATAACACAGCCGTGACGTCACCCGCCAGCAGGACCTCGGATTGGTCATTAGTGGGGATCCGTCAACGAATCAGGAGGGCACTTCCACTCCTCTCACCCCCTGCCCACTACCCCGAGACAAGAAGGAACTACAGTTCCTATAGAAGTGACTTACAGATTTACCCTTTTGCCCTGTAGTCTCCCGGGGGCCGGAACCAGGTAAATTCAAGATAGGAAAGCAGGCTGGGCATAAGAAATCATCGTGATCACCTCCTCTCCAGAGATCATAGTGTTTCCTGGCCTCAAGGTGCTTCCCAGCGCATCAGAGTGTTGTTCAACCTATCCTCAGTGCTACCCGGACTAAACCAGTTCTATCCGGACTGATCTAGAGTGCTACCTGGCCTCTAGACATACGTGTACCAGCAAATCCTGGACAGGTAACGACCCAGAGTGCTTTCCAGCCTCTCGCTATCTGTATCACATACCATTTGCCAGTTAAACACACACATGCTATAATTCATTTTGCCATTCACTTTTAAGAATACTGTTACATGTCTGTCTGACCACTCAGTTACCAAACCGCTGCATACTTATATGTGAAGTACTCTCCCTTACACGCACAATACATTAATATCCAGTTTAGCTATTCCCCAACACATACGAAGTATATCTAGGACTAGGAGTTATAGCAATTATTCTTACCATCTCTATTGTATGTATAAAATTATTGTATGTCCTATGTATATTGTATCTGAATCTTTGCTCTATGCATTGTAGAGCGACCCTTCCTTAACACCTGAAGAGCGGGTGGTGGAGTATATTTGACCGTTCCGCCCAGCGTTTTTTTTTTACCATAAATGGGGTTGTTTCTGTGCTCTTTTCATGCATAAACAAGAGCCAGAGCATAATACAAGTATGTATCCCTGAAAGGGCGTAAATTGAGCTTTCCAATGATACCCGAACCATCCTTCTATGATAACTGGTTGTCTTGCAACGATCGTGCAACCTAAGGGCAAAATCGCTAAAATTCGGTCATTTTGTTACATAATTACGTGTGTAGCGAGTGAGAGAGGGTGGAGTAGAGTGCAGTAAATGTCAGTGGGCCCACGACGGTCGTGGCGAGCGGTCATGAGGTAACCTATGCTCCTCCCACCGCTCGGCCCTCTCTCAGAGCCAATATTGCGCCAAAATTACACACAGACTTAAGTCGGGCCCCGCCACATTGTCCAGCTTTTTAGATACAGACTTAAGTCGGGCCCCGATAGACAAGGGTTAACGGTCGCTCTACTGGAGATCTTGTTTCATATCTTACTAACTCTTGGTCATCCAGCTTTCGGGACTTCGGTGAGACCTTTTCTATTGCACTAGAAATATCGAAGGCCTTCGATAGAGTCTGGCACAAATCTTTAATTTCTAAACTACCTTCCTTCGATTTATATCCCTCCATCTGTGCCTTTGTCTCTAAGCTCCTTTACGGCCAATCCATAGCTGCGGTTGTGGATGGCCATCGCTCACTTCCTCATCCTATCAACTCTGGTGTTCCTCAGGGCTCTGTCCTATCTCCCATTCTCTTTCTAATTTTCATAAATTATCTTCTCAATTTTACCTCCAGTCCCATCCATTCATAATTATGCAGATGACTCTATCTTACACTACTCAATTAGTTTTCCTGAACGCCCCAGCCTGCTAGCAATCCTTCAAAAGCAAACGTAATGAAGCTATGCAACAATTATCGTCTGATCTAACTACTATTACCAATTTGGGGAAAGAATACCTTGTTGCCTTTAATGCTTCCAAAACGCAATTTATTCATCTTACTACCCGTCCGGAACTTCCAGAGGACTATCCCTTAAGCCCGAGTCCCACTAGGCGAATTGGCGACGGTGAATGCCCGGCGATTGCCTTTTTTTGTCTATGTCCAGTCTTCGCTGGCGAACCAAGTTTTTTCAAGAAGCGAATTAGGCGAAACAGGCGATGGTCTTGCGAAAGTAGCACGAGTACTGTGCGATGACAACGACTGTGAGGCGATAATACCAAATTGTGGACGACAAGTTTATGGCGAATCAGAACAAATGCTGCGACAGGTGATGGCGACAATTGTGATGCCGCTGCAATTATGGTGCAAATATTGTACAAATAGATGTGATTACACGTCGAATGTTGCGCGAATATGGCGAATGATGGACCTGACTGATGAAGCCCTTCCCCCACCACAACATGACCGGTGAGGAGCGAATCTTACATTACCGCCTCTCATGAGCACGGCGAGTGGTTGAGAATGCATTCGGGATCATGGCCAACAGGTAATTAGTCTAGCAGTATTATATATAATTATGTATATATATATATATATATATATATATATATATATATATATATATATATATATATATATATACAGTATATGCATATTGTTACGACCGGGCACTCGGGTACACTAGGGCTCTTACACAGGACTCGAGTATGGCTCGCTGCCACAACGGAAACACACGATCCCAACCCCAGAGTACTGCCAGCCGAACAAAAAACGCCACTACCCTCCAGAGTTCTATCTGCTATAACGGGGTATACAAGAACTCGATACTAGCGTTTCACACAACAGACTAATAACAAGACGGGAGTTATCTAGTCTGGTCAACAATCAAACAAAGAAGAAAGTACTACAACACTAAAGAATAGTGTTGGCCGAAGCCGAAGTAATCCACCCTTGAACTAAGAACTTAAGAAGTCCTCCACCCTCTACTTCGGATCGGCACTATTACGTTACGTTAAACAATAGTCCTCGAGCATCAAGCAAGGAATCTTCTGATAAGTTAGATGCTTCTCGAATACTCATAAGAAGTAAGTATCGGATTTTGAACAGCAATTTAATGAATAACTCACTGGTAATTAAAGGCTTTAAATTGACATAAGAAGAATTATAAGAATAAGCAATAGGATATGGCAAACATTAAGAAGAAGTACTCCGACAATGCACTGGCAATAGCCTACTAAGATTGTGCTCGTGGGCCACTAATCTCTGAAGTAGCTAAGCGTGCCACACATGAAATCAATAGTGCATAAACAATAATATACATAAGGAGAAGCTTCAATACTATGCTGTATCTGCTGGTCGAGCAAAGTCTAGCTGGGATACATAAGGTTAAGAGACAATGGCTGAGCAAGCGGCTCGTAGCCTAGCGAGGTCCTTAAGACTGTGCGGCCAAATTACGTTAATTGACGGCATGCTCTCTTGAGAGATCCAGATCACTAGTATCTGGTTCTCTCCTGGCGATCCTCTCAAAGTCAAGCAAATGAGATAGCACAGTGTTGGGTGGCAGAGGCAAAAGCCCTCACTCGCAACACAGTGCTAAACTCCCACGGTACACAGTCAGAAAGACCACCTAGGCGTTCCACGTCTCCGTTGCAATTGTACTGGTTCAACCGCAACCTAGTACTCATAGGAAATCACAACTCAGAAACCCTATCCCAGTCTAGCATTGCCTAAACCAGCAGAAAACAGGAACATGAATAATCGCACACAGGGAAATGCATATACGAGTGCAACAAACATCAATCAATCCTATTCTAGTTAACCCTTCCAAAAATAGGCTATCTAACAGGCACTTATCTCGTGAGAACTCAAGCGATAATACTTTGGCTGACTAAATCTGCACCAAAGGGGTCATTGGTTAAAAAGGGACGAGAAGAGAAGAAGATAGGCTGTTCAGAGAGTAGAGAAAGTTCACATCAGTCGGAAGAATATGGATAGTTGCAAGGGATATGAGAAGTCGCTCTGCCTGATGAGTTCTAAAGAATGGTGGCAAGAACCTCTCTTTTTATACTCGGCCCTCTAGCGGCATATCTCAAACTACTTAAGGACCGCCCACTGGCAATCATGACGTCATATTCTCTCTCAATCTGGGATCGACAAAGGATTTCCCACGCGCTTGATGAGGGAGGAGGGAGGAGGGAGGAGGGAGTGAGGCCTACACACCTCGTGGCGCGCTCACTGGCCGTCGTTACATAACTCTCTCTCTCATCATTATATATAAGTCCCACACACAATACTTATATCTAATGATATAAAATAGAACTCGTTGACTTAGAAGAAAACAAAATACATAATTATAATACTTATAGTACAACGGTTCACATAAACTGAGTTAGGAAACTCTACACAGACTACAGCCAAAGTTCCTGCCCTGACGATCCTAGCGAGAGTGGGGCCTGACTGAGCGTTCTGTACAGCATGCTCATACTCGGCATGCGTCACACCTCCCCCAAGATTTTACTTGCTCAACCCTGAGCTAAAATCTGACACGCAGAACCTCATCAAACCCCTCACACCCAGCGACCGCATGGCACTAAAACAACGCTGAGTTTATCACTAAAACACATCTTATATAAAAAAAAAATTCACATTTCATAACTCCTCCCGACAATAGCAAAAGACACAATATCATGCTCCCAGAGCGAGCTTACAGCAGCTCAGCCGTTTGATAGTTCGTGGACTACTCAAACTCTATAGGCTATGACAAACTTATACAATTATCTATATCAAAAAGAAAGAGTTTTTTTATATGATTTTTATATTTTAATATGTTTTTTCCGGCTGCACTATAAGGGCAGCCTATTTTTCTTCTATACCAAACGCTCAACTCCTGCTTTACGACCCAATACGCTGGGCTACAACCGCGAGCCAACAAGCACCAAGCACAAAATACTACTCAAACTAAAGCAGGAGGCTACCCGTGTGTCAATCTACCCAGGATCATATACCCTTGAATGACCATCTGCAACCTCGTTGTCACAACCGGCAATATGGCGTATGTCCAGGTTATATACCAATAACCTTAGTGACCACCTGGTCAGCCTCATATTCCGATTGTGAAACTGGTCCAAGATCTTGAGAGGGTGATGATCTGGGTAAACTACAACGACCGGACCATAGGCTGGAACATAGACCTCGAAATGCCCCAGCGCATCATTGTCCTTTTCACTTTCATTCATCAGGTTCTGACACGTTGCTGGTGCATTCTTAAGTCCGTCAGGCATAACATTGCACTGGCAGGTACTTCCGTCCACAACAAAACCACACACCTCTCCAGCACGCTCGTACAAAGGTACCCGCCAGCAAACTTTCACTAAATCCACCCTCGTGATAGGCAATGCAGCCCCGAGGCGGTCTATGGTGTCAACTCTTGATAAGGTATAGGCGTCTGTCAGGGATAATGCATACACACTCTCACAATCAACACACTCACTGATCTTGCCACTTAACACCGGTTGCAAAGTTACAGGCAACGACCACTCACGACATTCCTTATCCCTCAGACCCTTCGTCCACACGTAATCCAGCTCTGCTTGCACCATAGGCTGTCGAGCAGGATTTATACGGTAGGGAATTAAACTGAGCCTTGCACGATCTCCAGCCTGCATGTCGGATTCTACCCCGTACATCAGGTCTGAAGAAGCAACAAACATGCGAAAGTACTGCCATAGCCTAGTAAACAACTGCCTTGCACTGTCTCCATGAACAACATGCCCAGTGCCCTCCCACAACCCAGCCGAGACCGCAGCTTCTAACCTGTAGTCTCCCTCCTTCTCCACCTTCATCCCTAGAACAGCCAGGTCATGAGAGGGACAATCAGTACCACCTGTGCAGTCACTCCCATAGTTCATTATTGCTAAGGCTTCCCCGCCGATACCGTACATGCGCACCCCCGCATTCCTTGTGACGACATCTGCCTGCGCAGCATCACCGCTTTCAGCGACATGGCCAGATACAGTCGGTCTATGGTAGGGCTGTTGCAGTAGACTAGAGCAGCATTGGGAGGCTATGCGACGACCGGGCACTGCGATACCACAGCCGGCCTTACCAATCTGCTCAATGTCCTCCTTTTGACCACCACCCTTGGCAGCCATGGGTCGACCCTGACCTGGCAACCATGCCAAAGCCTCGTCGCCCACCTTGAACCACCGAAACAACGAGGCTAACGGTCTTTCAACAGTCACGTGACCTGCCCGTGGAACATCTTGCACCGCCCGAGTTGTGAGACTCAGGGGCTCGGCACGACCAGTGGGGTATGAACCGAGCTGGTGCTGGAGTGCTGCACACTGCTGCTCAGGCAGGTGCTCTAGCGCTTCCACAGCCACCAGACTCGTGTCCCCCGCCCACTGTTCCGCCGAGACATGACAATCCCTTCTCTCCTCCACCTGTGCCCTACTACCCCCCTCTCCTTCTCCACCTTGGCCGCGGCAGACCAACGCAGGGACAGTAGGCTGCTCAGGTGGTTGCCTCACAAACTCCTCCAACAGGTTCACATGACATGCTTCCCCGTCCTCGTGTTTAATCTCGACAGCACCATTACCACACTTCTGAACTTCCGGATCCTCCAACTGCAGTTTACAAATATCTGAGGGAGCCAACCTGTCTAGATGCTTCCGAAGCAACCCAAGTCCTTCCCCAATATCAAACTGAGCAACCCTTTTTTCTCTCCGTGTGTAACGTTGCTGCCTCGGAGTCTCTTCCGGCCCTACCTCCTCACTAGCTGTGACAGGTCCTGGGGCCTCTCCAGACTCTAACATAGGTGCCAATACTGAATCACCCAGGAGAGCCGCCGAGTCAAAACTCTTAAAACCAACTCCAGCTTTAGCCTCCTCCTGTTGATCGTTCCTCTGCTGGTCTGAAGACGGAGGACTAGGCTGTGACACTGTAGCTGCTCGAGCTCGGGTGACAGCACACGCCATGGGTTGTGCCTGGCACCGCTCGACACACTCTCGCTCTTCCCTACTCATGTCGGCCGGCCTCTCGGCAACGACTAAGGGTAGAACCTCAGAAGCGGGCATTGCAAAGTCGTTGCCGAGAAGAAGGTCGAAGCCCTCCACTGGCAGTTTCTCCACAATCCCAACATCCAATTCACGTGCCACACCATCCACCTCCAACTCCAACCGCACCAGCGGGTATGACCGAGTTGCATTAATACCCTGCACCACTACCACCCGAGCCGCATTTATAGGGTAGCCAGTCAAGTTATTCATCAGAGTCTGGGAAGCACCTGTATCACGCAAGACCTCTACTCCATGCTTGCGCCCCGCCCACATCACGCAACCCCGTCCTCTATGGTCGCAAAAAACATCCTGAGCAGGGTTCGAGCCTCCCAGGTGCTTCTGCATTGGCTGTGCCTCAGCCTCTGACGAACTGCCCCGGGCAAACTCAGAAAACTTCGAAGACACACCAATGTTGCAGGCCAAAGACACAGCTGCTGTAGGTGGTTTGCTAGGACAGACTCTTGCAAAGTGCCCCTTTTCATGACAATGATAACACTCCAACTCCCCTCTGGGCTTCCCTTGGTACTGGGAAGGGCCCGGCCCCTTCTTAAATGGGACGGTGCTAGTCTTGTGGTCAGTCTTGGTATCATAGCTCTTGTACTTGTTTGCATAATGTATATCACTAACTCGGGGGGGTGGGGCGTCACGCCCCTTGTTACCTGCCTCACTACGCTGGGCAGACCCGCACCCACGAATTAGCGATAGCCGGAGGTCAGCCATCTCAGCTGCCTCCTGTAGAGTTTTTGGATTCTTTTCTTTAATAGTTAAAGTCATTTCTGCACCTGTACACTTATAAAACTGCTCGAGCAGAAACAGCTCAGTCAACTGTTCGGCCGTCTCAGCTTTCTCAGAACGTGTCCAGTTTGTAAGTGCATCTTTTAAGTCCCGGGCATGTTCAAGAAAGGTCGCCTCCCTAGTCTTTGTAACACCCCGAAACTTCAATCGATATGTTTCTGGTTGCAACTCGTATGCCCGTAGGACAGCTCTCTTCAATTCTGGGTAGTCAATGCAAGACTCCCAAGGCAGTGCATCATAAGCCTTCAGACCCTTCCCCGTAAGTCTTGAGGAGACCAGAGCTGCCCACTTCTCTTCAGGCCAATTATGCTCCCTACACTTCTTCTCAAAACGATTAAAAAATTCTGTGACTTCAGTTTCACTAAATGCCGGCACCAACTTGACTAAATGGGACAAGGACTGTTCTCTTACTTGGCCCTCACGGCCCATCCGAATCCCTGTCGACTCTGCACGAGTCTTATCTAAATCTATTTGAGCACAATATTTCTCTGAGTCGTACCTAAGCTCAGCCTCATGCCTCCTAGTCTCAGCCTCAATCTCATGCCTCCTAGTCTCATTCTCCTGCTTCCTAGCCTCATTCTCCTGCTTCCTAGCCTCAACCTCAATCTCATGCCTCTTAGTCTCATTCTCCTGCTTTCTAGACTCAGCCTCAATCTCCTTCTCCTGCTTCCTAGACTCAGCCTCAATTTTAGCAAGCTCAAGTCTAAATATCATATCTGGAGACAGGCAGGAAGAGGGAGCTGCCACTACTGAAGGAGGGGGGGGCAAGAACTGGGGAACCACCATACGCACCGCCCGAGGGCACTTCAATCTTCCAATTCTCATCCCTCTGTGGGAGAGTGCTAACCTCCGGCAACTGAGTGGACGGCACTGTGGGAGTCGAGTGAGAGGGGATCTGGGGAGGAACCCCCCCAAACGCCCTCTCCTCCGAAACCCCATGTCGCCCACGCAACACCCAGGAAATCAGCTCCCCCTTGGACATCCCTCCTACATTGGATCTGCCCAAAACCTTGGCTATCAGGTGCAAGCCATAAATATCCACCCCCGTCAGCCTCCCCTCCGTCACATGGTACTGCTTACTCACAAAAAGTCTAGCATCCTCCTCACTAGTTACTAACGGCACCTCCTCAAATGGCATCTCTCGCTCCTCGTCAGTACTAGAGCACGACATACTGAAGTTCACAAAAATTTCTCGAGACAAAAGTGTTAAACTCCCTTATGTAAGCACTAATTACTAAATTAACTGGAGTCTCTTAAATGCTCTCCTAATTGCCTTACAAAAAAAAATATTCTTCAATATGTACGCTAAAGTACGAACAAACAAATGTTGTACAACTCTGCAGAAAATTATACTGTTCACAAAATCCTAAGCAAGGTCGCCATTTGTTACGACCGGGCACTCGGGTACACTAGGGCTCTTACACAGGACTCGAGTATGGCTCGCTGCCACAACGGAAACACACGATCCCAACCCCAGAGTACTGCCAGCCGAACAAAAAACGCCACTACCCTCCAGAGTTCTATCTGCTATAACGGGGTATACAAGAACTCGGTACTAGCGTTTCACACAACAGACTAATAACAAGACGGGAGTTATCTAGTCTGGTCAACAATCAAACAAAGAAGAAAGTACTACAACACTAAAGAATAGTGTTGGCCGAAGCCGAAGTAATCCACCCTTGAACTAAGAACTTAAGAAGTCCTCCACCCTCTACTTCGGATCGGCACTATTACGTTACGTTAAACAATAGTCCTCGAGCATCAAGCAAGGAATCTTCTGATAAGTTAGATGCTTCTCGAATACTCATAAGAAGTAAGTATCGGATTTTGAACAGCAATTTAATGAATAACTCACTGGTAATTAAAGGCTTTAAATTGACATAAGAAGAATTATAAGAATAAGCAATAGGATATGGCAAACATTAAGAAGAAGTACTCCGACAATGCACTGGCAATAGCCTACTAAGATTGTGCTCGTGGGCCACTAATCTCTGAAGTAGCTAAGCGTGCCACACATGAAATCAATAGTGCATAAACAATAATATACATAAGGAGAAGCTTCAATACTATGCTGTATCTGCTGGTCGAGCAAAGTCTAGCTGGGATACATAAGGTTAAGAGACAATGGCTGAGCAAGCGGCTCGTAGCCTAGCGAGGTCCTTAAGACTGTGCGGCCAAATTACGTTAATTGACGGGATGCTCTCTTGAGAGATCCAGATCACTAGTATCTGGTTCTCTCCTGGCGATCCTCTCAAAGTCAAGCAAATGAGATAGCACAGTGTTGGGTGGCAGAGGCAAAAGCCCTCACTCGCAACACAGTGCTAAACTCCCACGGTACACAGTCAGAAAGACCACCTAGGCGTTCCACGTCTCCGTTGCAATTGTACTGGTTCAACCGCAACCTAGTACTCATAGGAAATCACAACTCAGAAACCCTATCCCAGTCTAGCATTGCCTAAACCAGCAGAAAACAGGAACATGAATAATCGCACACAGGGAAATGCATATACGAGTGCAACAAACATCAATCAATCCTATTCTAGTTAACCCTTCCAAAAATAGGCTATCTAACAGGCACTTATCTCGTGAGAACTCAAGCGATAATACTTTGGCTGACTAAATCTGCACCAAAGGGGTCATTGGTTAAAAAGGGACGAGAAGAGAAGAAGATAGGCTGTTCAGAGAGTAGAGAAAGTTCACATCAGTCGGAAGAATATGGATAGTTGCAAGGGATATGAGAAGTCGCTCTGCCTGATGAGTTCTAAAGAATGGTGGCAAGAACCTCTCTTTTTATACTCGGCCCTCTAGCGGCATATCTCAAACTACTTAAGGACCGCCCACTGGCAATCATGACGTCATATTCTCTCTCAATCTGGGATCGACAAAGGATTTCCCACGCGCTTGATGAGGGAGGAGGGAGGAGGGAGGAGGGAGTGAGGCCTACACACCTCGTGGCGCGCTCACTGGCCGTCGTTACATAACTCTCTCTCTCATCATTATATATAAGTCCCACACACAATACTTATATCTAATGATATAAAATAGAACTCGTTGACTTAGAAGAAAACAAAATACATAATTATAATACTTATAGTACAACGGTTCACATAAACTGAGTTAGGAAACTCTACACAGACTACAGCCAAAGTTCCTGCCCTGACGATCCTAGCGAGAGTGGGGCCTGACTGAGCGTTCTGTACAGCATGCTCATACTCGGCATGCGTCACAATATACAGTATATTACAATTAATTATAATATACTTTATAATAATTAGAGATTTTGTGTTTACTATTTCATTTCCTCCACTCTCCATTACATATTTCTAGTGCTTCAATGAAACCCCTGCAATTTGCTATGGTCATCAGATACACAATAATTCTATTACACAGTTATGTTATTTTACTACTCTCATGAATTATAGTATCTTTAAAATTTCTGTAATTATAATTGACTTTTGTCTTGACTTGGTGTCTACTAATTATTATTAAATGTGTTTTTTTATTATAGGTTTCTTCTACTCCACACCACCATCCTACTGCAGCCACGCAACGTGGAGTCTGCAGTGATGGCCATCTGTTGCCTCCACAACCTTCTTCGTGTTCGATACAGAACACACAACATTGCCAGGGTTGACGAGGAAGACCACATTCGTCGTTGCGTCAGCCCTGGTATGTGGAGGCGGGATGGCGAGCTGCCATCACTACAGGCTCGGGGTAGGAATACCTCTTCCGTAGCAGGGAAGCAAGTGAGGTTATACCTCAAACAATACTACAACTCTGCGGAAGGTCGTGTCTCTTAGCAGTATAAGATGATCTAAGGTTAGTACATTGGAATATTTAAAAGCAAAACAACATTTGTTATTCTTATTTAATACCTAGAAAATAACAAAGAATTATAAATGTTGATAAGGCACATATTTATATGAGGATGAGTTGATGATAAATGAATGTAATGGTATTTGCCGATACAGAAATGTAAATGGAAATTTATTTTTTATAAAAAATGTGAGATAAATCTTTACATTTTTCGATAACAAAATGATTTAGGAACAAGTCATTATGATATGAGAATATTGATGAAATAATGATCACAAACAAATTATACAAGTGACTAAATAAGTGTTCATAAAATAAAAGTAATGTTAAGTATTGTTTCGGATGATAAGTTCGAACACACGAATAGTAATTATTTTTTGAACGATATTATAACTGGCTTCATTTTGGAAGCGAATTGAGATGACAACAAAATTATATTGACTAAATAACTAAACTAAGTGTTCATAAAATGAAAGTAATGTTAAGTATTGTTTCAGTTAATTAAATAACACACATATAATAATTGTTTTTTGACCGATAATATAACTTGCTTAATTTTGGAAGCAATCACAGCCCATTTCAGTATAATTTTTAACTTGATGTTTACATCTTCGTTTCAATATAATTTACAACAACATCGCCTACTATCACCCTCAGTCGTAACATATCGCCTGGTAATCATCTGGCAATATCAGTAATCGTCGACACAGTCGCCGTAATTGTGCTACTGTCGTACGTAATACGCACAGTTCGCTCAAAAACAGTGTTGCCCATAATGAGAAATCGCCCAATTCGCAACAAACATTGAATAATAAGCGTCGATATTCGATATCGTAGTATGATAATCACACAGTAGTCGCACAACATTCGCCAAATTCGTCTGAACATCGCCTAATTTGTCCACATTCGCCAGCAGTGGTGATTCAGAAGACAATAATACAAACTGTGTGATTCCCGTGAGAGCAAAGTCGAATGCCTTGAGACAATGGGTGGTTATCACGCAATTGTCGCCACAATTTTCAATTCGCCGCCGGGTTTTAAACATTCCAAAATTTAACGGCGAACTTGGGCGACTCAAAGGGATTCGTGGTGGGGTTTGTCGACTGTTGTGCGCATACTGCGATGAGGGGCGATGAGGGGTGACGATTCAGACGAATACTGGACATAGACAAATAAGGCAATTGACGGGAATTCGCCTTCGCCACTTCAACAATACAATAATAAATCCTTCATCTTCTCTCAATATTCTCAGTGTCTCTTTTTCTTCTGCTCTCACTTGGAAGGACCATACTACAAATATTTCTAAGGCATCCTCCCAGAAGCTGGATGTGCTCAACCGCCTCAAGGGGTTCTTTTCCCCTGCACAGCTTCTTGCTCTGTACAGGGGCACAGTGTGTCATTGTATTGAGTATTGTTCACATGTGTGGGGAAGATCCTCTCACACCGCACTCCTAGACAAAGTAGAAAGGAAAGCCTTTCGTATCATTAACTCCCTTCCACTCACCAAATCTCTGCAATCTCTCTCTCTTCGCCGCAATGTTGCATCTCTCTCGCTATTCTATCGCTACTACAATAATCAATGTTCCTCAAAGCTTTCCCAGTGTATACCACCTCCTGTATGTAGGGTACATAGTACCCATCTTGCAACACAATCCCACCCCTACTCTGTGATGCTCTCCAACCCAAGAGTGAAACGTTATTATCAGTCTTTCTTTTATGCAACTGCTGAGCTCTGGAACTCTCTCCCTCTTCTTATGACTTAAATTGCTTCAAACTCTGTGTGTCCAGGCATTTTGGCTCGAACGTCCCTTGATTTTGGCCCTATCACTCTTTCAATTCTGGAGGAGGCACTCGATACAAGCAGTTCTGTATTTTGTTTCCTTCACTCACATAAAAAAAAGAAAAAGAAAAACAAAATATATATATATATATAAAGTATATATACAGTATATGTATATATAATTATGTATGTATATATATATATATATATATATATATATATATATATATATATATATATATAATACATATATTATATATATTTATATATAATTATATATATGTATATATATACAGTATATAATATATATATATATATATATATATATATATATATATATACAGGGTGTCCCAGGAGGAAAGGGCATAACTTTGGGAAATGATAGAACAAGGTATTCTAAGCATAAAATATTCTATAACAAAATGTCCAAATTTCAACCGTTGAAAAAATATTGAAGGTTTTATATAGTGTCCTCCCCTGCATCCCTGTAATAGACTCTTCCATGTCAAATAGTTTCCAACTACTCCAAAGTGAGCTAATATGTCTATAATAATTTGGCAACTTACAGAATTATAGTATCTTTAAAATAACATGGTAAAATAATTGCAGAAAGATGAAGGTGTGGTAGGCACTAGGATAGGTAGTCCAGCCTTATGAGGAAATACTGAAGAAAATACAATTTTCAACATGCTATATCTCTATACCGGTCAAGATTTGGACTTTATGTTATAGAACATTTTAGGCTTAGAATATTTTGTTCTATCAGTTCCCAAAGTTATGCCCTTTCCTCCTGGGACACCCTGTATATAATTATGTTCCTTCCAACAACCAACTATACTCCTAAAATCGATTAATGAAATTTACAAACACATGTGGCAGTCCGTGGATTCGAACCCGGATGCTCACACCGAAAATCAACACCTTATGCATCGCACCACGAAGACAGTTAAAGAATGGTGGACACTGCCTACGATTTATTATGCAACTTCGAATCCTGCATATCAATCTAAGCATGTACACACATCCCAACTGCAACTCACATAGGCTATGCATATGTGAATATGAGACACCAACCCCCTATAATCGATATATATATATATTGTCAAAACCTGATGCTTAAGACACCATAAATAACATCCGAGACAAAAGCACGTAATAATACTTCAATAATTTCGAACACGGTTAAGTACAATTAGAATAATAATATATAAACATAATAACTAATAAATAAACTAAAATAAATAAACAAATAAATAATAATAATAATAATAATAATAATAATGAAAAATAATTAAAAAAGAAGTAAAGAGTGTATAGCATTGCAAATTACAATATGCAGTGTATGCCTGGAGCCTTAGAAGCAAATTATAATCTAATTAATCAAAGTACAGTAGATGGAATAACTCCGTCTTAAGGCTAGATGGGTGAAGGTACAGTCGGTCACCTTTCCGTCTGGGCCACTCAATGATAATTTCGCTGGGAGTCTTTCGCTCTGATATTAGTAAGATCGCTCAGTTCCCCCACCCTGAATCTGTTACATATTATGTCCCATAGATGGCGTAGTTAGATTTGCTGGGAAGGAGAGGGAGGGGCTATAGGGAGTAAGGGGGTGGGGGGGGGGGAGGGGGGCGTATTATTGTGTAAGAAAGGTTAGAAGTGTGTAGGGTGGGGATGTTAAGTGAATTATTTCACCAGGTTTATGGTTACCGTTTTTCTCGTGATATTAATTACAATTATGGAACAGCTGTTTTTAGTGAAATCTACCTTTAAGAAATATTAGAATATGTATTATTAATTTTTGCAATCATTGTTACAGTTCCATTCTCCGCTTAAGCTGTTGCTTAACCCACTGCTCTAAACACGTGTTAGATAATATATATGGAGAGCTTAACCCTTACAGTCCCAGGCCCGAGTATATTCGTCAGTAGATAAGTAACTCCCCCAGTCCCAGGCCAGAGTATTCGTCAGTAATGTATTTGTCTTGTAACTGCCTGTACAAGGTTTAGTTTTTTTTCTTGCTTTTTTTTTTTTTTTTTTAAGCCTTGTGAAAAAAAAAAAAAAAGTGAGAAAAAAAAAGTCTTGCCTCATCTCTTGAGGTGAAAAGGTGGTCTCTCCTGCCATTTTCGCCACAGTGCTTGGGACTGCTGGGGACTTTTGTTACTGTATCCTACGGTACTCACCGGGTTAAGTCTAGTGTTGATAACGTTAATATTAGCACTCCCATATGTATAATTTATCTTTATATATCAATATTATGTTTCATGTATAGATGACTGTCAGCATGGTTTCCGTGGAAACGCGAGCTTGTTGGTAATTTGGGAATATAATCACAGCAAAGGTCACACTATCATTACACCAAAAGTCAAACACAATGTTCTCAACAATGTTATACATCAAAAACAAACAAACAAACAAAAATAGTTTATTAGCCTTTTGTACAATTTGATCACGGGCGATTTACATATTAATCTTATTTGATATACAGTATTTTTACTATCATTTAACTTTTTACAAAGCAGTTTACAAACATTTACTGGCCATGAACTGTTTTTTATTTGGCCTATGCCTATAATCGTATTCCGAAAGTAAATTAGTTGATGAGCTACCGTAGGTATATATAATAATGCAAATGTCTATGTATTCTATGCCATCCAGGAAAATTGGTATGTCAATAATTACAGTGAAGCTGGCAACCGTATTTTATGATTGTATTAACGATCTATTGCACAACTAGATAAGGACTGAAATACTCTGCATCATCAAACTTCTATTTCCTCACTGAAGACGTTTATGCTATTTTGACCTCTATTGTCTCATGACGGAAAGTTGAAAATGGTATGGTTCAATTCCTCGCCAACCTAACACCTCTGAAAATGCCACACTTAGCTTCAGGCATGCCAACATGTGTCACAACATCAATATATACCCTATATCTATACTGTCCTTAACAATATAATGGTTTTGACCCACTTGCGTTATCTTTCAATGCTAAAAAATAACAGGTGCTTGATGTGCTTCCTGTGAAGTTGTTTTGATTAGAAAAATGTGAAGAATATAACTGTTGGTATGCCGGGAGACAATATATCCTCGTGACTTGCATTGGAAACCATTATCATAGTTATACTAATTAAAATACAAAGGATTACTGTGGTAATTTGATTTGACAATTAATATACGAAAAATATCATTGTAGAGAACAAGATGTTTGTAGACGTTTACTTTTGGTGTAGTGGTAGTTTGACCTTTACTGTGATTATATTCCCAAACTACCAACAAGCGCACGTTTCCATGGAAACCATGTTGACAGTCATCTATACATGAAACAAAATAATGATATATGAAGGTAAATTATACATATGGGTGTGCTAATATTAATGTTAATAAATTAAAAATAATTATGAGAAGCCCTCCGAATCATAAGGGGACCAAACAACATTTTTTGAATTTCCGCGCCAAGCACGTGGCGCCATAGCCCAACTTCTCCCCTACACACTGGTAGTCGTTTGGTACCCTTAAGACGAAAACTGTAAGAGTGAGAGTTCTGGATGTTAAGGTAACTTTTTCGCCTTTCGGGAACACTCACCAATATCCTGGGAAAAATATAACATGACACAAGGGGTCCAAACGACTCTCAGTTAATCCCTCTATACTCTCACTCTCCCGTGCGGGCGATGGTGCGTGAACCAATGAAAATTCGCCGCCAACCCACCTCGCGCTCGGCTCTGCTCTCCCATTGGCTGGCCAGGATGCGGGGTGGCAGCCTTCACAGAATAACATAGTCTCCCGCGGTTTCTGAGGAATACATGGTGGGGCGGGTTCAGTGCTCATATTATCGCTTATTACACCTTTATTTTTTACAGCACAGTGTTCTAAATAACCAATAAGTATCCGCCAACAATTAGTGACCATGCAGAACAAAAATGAGGACCCCAACGAGCCCAAACCAGGTCCATCGGGAGTGAAAAATATTAGCCTATGTACATTCTAGGCCAATCGTGCAACAAAAAGACGCAACTCTTTGATAGGAATGGACACCACCGTTCATTCCAGTGATGATAGTGATGAAGACTACATACCAACATTGTGATGAAAAGACGTGGCTGGTACAGAAGGGCTTAATATAGCCTGGCAGTGATCACTTAAGGGCAGATTTACGCTTGATTTTCTTTTTTTCTGGACCCATCTCTCTAGTGAATGCATGGTGCGGCGGGTTCATTGCTCATATTATCGCTTATTAGACCTTTCTTTTTTACAGCACAGAGTTATAAATAACAACATTTTTAATAAGACAGTATCCGCCAACAATACGCTACTTAGTGACTATGCAGAACAAAAATGAGGACCCCGAGCCAGAACCAGGTCCATCAGGAGTGACAACTAGGCCTATTGGCCTACGTACATTCTATGGTGCAACAAAAAAACGCAACCCTTTGATAGGAATGGACACCACGGTTCATTCCAGTGATGGCAGTGATGAAGACTACATACCAACATGTGATGAGGGGTCAGATTCGGATGCTAACATGAGTGATTTTGAGACCCAAGATCCTGATAAATTAGGTTCTGTTGGGGCCAAGGTTGGGGGCAGTGAGGCTGAGGTGGCTGTTAGTCCTATGGTGGGGGACACTGCGGTGCTTGTTGGGCCTCTCCCTGAGGTAGAAGTCCGTGATAATGAGGAAAATGATGTTAATGAGAGTGATGGGGATAATTCTGAGGCTGTGAGTGAAGTTGTTCATCGGGCTAGCGGTAACCCAGCACGTGGAAAAGTGGCTAAGAGGGGACGTAAGAGAGTGCCGAATCCTCAGTGTTGGAAAAAAATTATGGCCAACAAAAAGCGTAATCATGGGGAGGCTTATGTGTCTTATAACACAAAAACATTTGTGGCTGCTAGGAAAATTGGTGATAGATGCAATGATGGTTGCTTTGATAATGTAGGTGAAGAGAATGTTCTAGCTATATTTTCTGGTTTTTGGAGTGTTGGGGATTACGATATTCATAACCAATATTTGCAAGGGTTAATTAGGGAAGTACCTGTGAAACGTAGGCGCACAAAGGTAGAGGCCAATGCTAAGCCTCACATATATAACTATTTTGTGAAAGTGAACAATGTAGATGTTCGTGTATGTCGCAAAGCCTTTATGGCCATACATGGCATAAAAAAAAAGAAACTTCTTGTACTCATGAAGAAAAGATTGGCGAACCCAGCAAGTACCCCCAGTCGTGATAAGCTTGGCCGCCACGCTTCAGGTAGAGCTATCACTGGTCCCCCACTTGAGCATGTGTGGGAGCACATAGAGTCTCTCAACACGACTGCTAGCCACTACATGCGTGCCCATGCCCCACACCGCAGGTACCTTGAGCATGGCCTGAAGATTATTAACTTGCATGGCCATTACCTGACATGTCTAGCGGAGGTTTACCCGGGTGAGAAGGCAGTTAGTCCCCGGTTCTACCATCATATTTTTACAAAGCACTACAACATCGTCTTCAAGCCGCCCGCAACAGACCTCTGCAACACCTGCCAACTAATGGAGAACAAAATCTACCACCTCAAAATGAAGCACAAAGACTATAAAGAAATGGAGCAACAGCTTGCGGAACATAAGAGCGCAGCCAGAGTACCTCAGGACCTGTTGTCTGAATGTGAGAAGACCAGCCGTCTCATCCCAGATGACCAAAACCTACGCTGTGTTGCCATAGACCTACAGCAGACCTTGCCTTGTCCACGTATTAGGACTGGTCTAGCTTATTACAAACGGAAGCTGTGGGTCTACAATTTCTGCATATATGACATGAACAAGGGAGTTGGTAATATGTTTGTCTGGGAGGAGCATACTGCCAAAAGAGGGTCTGATGAGATAGGTAGCTGCATTATGAAATGGGTTGATAGAGAATTTGATGCAGGGAGACCCTTCAGGAGGCTCAGGGTCTTTGCAGATAACTGCGCGGGGCAGAATAAAAACATACATATCATGCTAATGGCCCTTCGCATGCTACACTCCATGCGCATCGAGAGGATGGAGATAGTGTATATGGTGCCAGGCCATTCATTCCTCCCATGCGACCGTGCCTTCGGCCACATTGAGAAGAGGGTGCGATCGAAGCTTGCTATCTACAACGTGTACGAGTACCTGAAAATCATCAAAACCGCAGTGAAGCACGAGAATGTAGTTACCCACATGCAGAAGGAAGATTTCTTCAGCATTCGTTCCCTAAAGGATTATGTCACCATCCGTAAAACTACTGGATTTTCAAAGGCCAGGCAACTGCTTGTGGATTCCAGCTACCCTGAAGGCTACATACTCAAGAACACCTACCTGTATGACATGGAGATACCTGACTTGGACAAGAGGATCCGACTGATGCCTGGCAAGCAGCCCTACAGTGACATCTTTGACTTATCAACTGCCGACCTTCCCATCAAGTACCCCAACGGTGTCAAGCTAAATGCCGCTAAAATCAAGGATCTCCGTGTACTGTGGAGTTACCTGGATGTGAGAGGTCGAGCATGGCTGGATAAGGTATTCATGAATCAGGGGCAGGCTCCAGAGGAGGACACACTCGTCATGGAAGTGGATGATCCGGACGACCCGGATCCAGATGACAAGGCTTGGGAGTACGCGCCTGCGGAGCGTTTGCCGGACGCTCTCAGGGACGAAGATTAGCTCTCTCTCCTCTCTCTTTCTTTCTTTCTATCTTTCTCTCTTTATTCTCTCTTACAATAATAAAGGCTAAAAATAATGAACTCGTCTCTTGTTTGACATCCTGTTAATCTCTATGGATTACACCTTGTCCTGGATTATTACATGACTCAACCTGACTATATCAAACCTCATTCAACCTACAATGTAAGTTGTGCACGCTGTTATTCTATTAACATTGTTTTATTATGTTTAAACCACAAAAGTACGTTCACTTACCCATTACCTTGTACTTACCTGTTAATTATTAACTACTTACCTGCCTTACCTGGAGTATGGAAATTGGAGGCTTGTGGGTGGGAATGATGGAGAATTACGTACACTACCCAATATCAGTGCATTATTATCTTTAAAGGAAAACAATCGTGGTCAAAGTGCTGTTAATGTTAGATTTTGGCCATTTTGGCCATTCAAAAAAAGAGGATAATTTTGGTTTGGGTGTTTTTACTAAAAATATAGACGTGGAACCCCCTAATTTTACATGCTGGGATGAAAGAGTAGTGCTTCAGCTACCTTCAGTAAAAATATGAAGAGGGCACCTTACCGGGTTAAAGAGTTACACATATTTTGAATATTGCCAAACTTTGACCTTGATTTTCTCAGAAGTAAGAATATGTCGGTTGGTCCCCTTATGATTCGGAGGGCTTCTTATTAACATTAGACTTAAGCTCTCCATATATATTATCTTACACGTGTTTAGAACGGTGGGTTAAGAAACAGTTTAAGCGGAGAACGGAACAGCAGCAATGATAATATAGAGTTTTGGTTTGCATTAGTAATGTCTATGATTCATTACAATGAATATATTGTTATTTAGACTTGTCCAATGCATAGGTGAATACATGAGAAATCATTTGGATCATATCAGTCCCTTCCGGTGAGTGCCAGGCACCCGCCTTGCAACACAGTCCCACTCCTATTCTGTCCAGCTCTCAAAGCCAAGAATTGTCATTCTGTTTTTTTTTTCTACTCAACAGATGAACTCTGGAACTTCTCCCTTAATCAATTATTAATTTATCCTATGACTTAAGCTATTTTAAACTTCGTGTGTCCTGGCATTTCTTTTACCACAACTTACCTTGAATTTGGCTTTGTCATTCTTTTGGATTTTGGGGAGACACTCGTTACAGTCAGCCTGCCTTTTGTCTCCCTCATACACATAGACAAAAAATGTGACGTATACAGCATTTGTTAAATGCCATGTTGCTTAACACCTTAAGAGCGGGTGGAGGAGTATATTTGATGTGCCCCCCAGCGGGGGGTTTTACCGAAAACGAGCTTGTTTCCGTGCTCGTTTTCATGCATAAACAAGAGCCAGAGCTTAATACAAGTATGCATCCCTGAAAGGGCGTTAATTCAGTTTTCCAATGACACCAGAACCATCCTTCTACGATCACTGGTTGTCTTGCAACAATCGTGCAACCGAAGGGCAAAATCGGTAAGATACGGTCATTTTCTTACATTATTACGTGTGAAACGAGTGAGAGAGGGTGGAGTACAAAGGAGTACATCTCAGTAGCTCCACGGCCACCGCGGCGAGCGGTCATGAGGTAACCTACGCTCCTCCCACTGCTCCGCTCTCTCTCAGAGCACATTACGTGCTCAAAATTGCACTGGACAATAGCCGTGACCCGCCACATAGGCCACATTTATTTAACTCGACAATAGCCGGGTACCGCCAGTTAAGGGTTAATATTCTGTATATACAGTGTAATGTATAATTGTTAAATACAGAACTTGAATCTATCTATCTATCTATTGCCTGACGCCGTGATCCCCGAAGGGGTGGCCACGAACGAACCGCCCCCATGCACCTCTGTCCCCAGTCAGTCGACGCCCCTCCCCCCAACCAGCACCGCCTTCGTTCATGTAGTTCCTCACTCCATCCTTCCACCTCATATTCGGTCTACCTCTCCCCCTGTGTCCCTCCACCTCGCTCTCGTACACCCTCTTAGTCATTCTCTCGCTTTCCATACGTTCCATATGGCCGAACCATCTCAAGTTGTTCCTTTTCACACTTTCCAGCACATCTACCTCCACACCACACCTCCTTCTTACTTCCTCATTAGTCTGTCTATCCCTCCATGTAACTCCGCATGCACTCCTTAAGTAATTCATTTCCACTGCTCTCACTCTTGGTCTGAGTCTCTCAACCAACGTCCATGCTTCGCTTCCGTAAGTCAGTGTCGGGATTTCCACACTGTCATGCAAGGACTTCTTCACTTCCGTACTGACCACCCTATTTCTTGTTACTGCTTTTAGCGTTCCTACAACCCTCTTCCCCTGTTGTACCCTCTCCCGCACCTCTTCATCCATAGTCCCATCTTTACTCAACACACTGCCCAGATACTTAAAAGAGTTGACGATCTCCATAGCCTGACCGTTCAGCTTCACCTCATACTCTGTGACTTCACCCCTTTCGAAGACCATAACCTTGCTCTTCCCCGTATTTACCTTCAAATTCCGTTTTTCGCACACTGTTCCAAACTCATTTACCAGACCTTGCAACTTCCATTCATTATCACTCATCAGAACTGTATCATCCACAAACAGCAGTATAGGTAGCTTCCACTCAATTCCCTCCCTTTTCAGCGATACACCAACATCCACTGCTCTTGATAGTATTTCTTTCATGACTCCATCCATATATACAGTAAACAACCACGGGGACATCACACACCCCTGTTTCAAACCAACATTCAGGTCAAAGAACTCGCTCTGCTCACTCTCCACACGTACTGCCGCCTTTGCACCCTCATACATGCTCTTCACTGCTTTCAGCAACTTACCCTCTACTCCGTATATTCTAAGTACTTTCCACAAACCTTCTCTATCCACTCTGTCATAGGCCTTCTCCAAGTCCATAAAGGCAACATACACCTTTTGTTTCTTCTCCAGATACTTCTCCACAACACAATTCAGGGTAAAAGTCTGATCTACACATCCTCTTCCCTTCCTAAAACCTCCCTCCTCGTTGCCTATCCATTTCTCCGTTCTCACTCTCACTCTCTCAATCACTACCCTACTGTATACCTTCCCTACTACGCTTAGAAGACATATTCCTCGGTGGTTACCACACACTCCTCTTTCCCCTTTGCCCTTATATAGGGGGACTGTTATGCCAGTCTTCCAGTCATCGGGTGCACTCCCCTTCTCCCATGCTAGTTTGCACATTTTCCATACCCATTCTATCACTATCTCACCACCATACCTCAACATTTCCCCACACACTCCATCTGTTTCTGGTGCTTTCCCCAACTTTACTCTTTTCATGGCTTCCCACACTTCTGACCTCCTGATCCCCACCTCCTCCTCCACTACTTCTCTTCTTCTCCCTCCCATACCATATCCAGCTATGTTTGCTGGCTCTTCATTCCTTACATTTAGCAACTCACTGAAGTACTCCCTCCATCTTTCAACTCTCTCTTGCTTCTCGGCTAGCATTCTCCCATTCTTATCTTTCACACCCTTACTGTTTCCCTAACTTTCTTGACTTCTTTCCAGAACAGTTTCTTACTCTCCCTCCATTTTACACTCAGATTCCTTCCAAATTCCTCATCTACTCTTCTCTTACTTTCCTTCACTACTCTCTTCACCACCCTCTTACTCTCCACGTACCTCGCTCGTTTCTGTCTCTCGGAATCTTCATTCCCTCTACTACCCAACCACTCTCTATATGCTTTCTTCTTTTCTTCCACAGCTATTCTTACCTCTGCTGTCCACCATGCTGTACCTTTCACTCCGCTCCCTCTTCTCCTCACTCCACACACCTCCTCACATGCTGCACAGATCTCATCCTTAAACACCTTGCTCATCTCCTCCACTTCCTCCATAACTTCCAGGTCGAACCCACCTAGTCGTCTTTCCACTGCTCTCCTGTACTCCTCCCTGACTTCCTCCTCCTGCAACCTCTCCACCCTCCTCACCATTCCACCCTCCTCTCGCCTCCCTCCCGCTCTCCTCACCCACTTCTTTTGTATCCTAACCTTAGCTACCACTACATAATGATCAGACAGACCCCCTCCAATATCCCTATTCACCCTAGCATCCATCACAGATTTCTTCATTCGTTCATCCACACATACATAATCAATCAATGACTTTCGTTCCACCACTGTCTTATCGTTCATCGTCAACATCCGTTTCCACGTGTACCTGTGGATCATTCTGTGTCAGAAGAAGGTGTTGGCTATCCACAGCCTCCTCCCCACACATACGTCCACAAGTGCACTACCATTCCCATTCACCTCTGATGGTACCCCCCACCCTCCCACCACTCCCTCAACTTTCCTATCACCCACCTTACCATTCATATCCCCAATCAGAAATATTCTTTCGTTCTTGTCAAACTTCTCCAGGCACGCCTCCACATTCATCCAGAACTCCTCTTTCTTTCTTTCAAGTATATCCTCTGTCGGGGCATACACGCATACAATCACCCACGTTTGTATTCCTACTTTCATTCTCACCCACACAATCCTTGAACCCACAGACCCATACTCTCTTACACATTCCTTCCATTTGCTACTTACAAACAAACATGCACCTTCTCTCGCTGTTCCTTCACTCACTCCAGCACACACAACCATTCCACACTCCCACTCTCTCACATCTAAACCTTTCCATTTGGTCTCTGTCATTCCACATACATCCAGCCTGGCATTCACTAACACTTCCAGAACCTCTCTCTGAAAGGTTCATGTGAATAAATACTATATTCAAAGAAACATACCTTAAAGACTTTATGTTTCTGTCCTTACAACATATACTTATATGTATATATTTCTGAACTATAATTACTACACTATAACACGCCACAAGCATATGCAAACAAACAGGCATGCACACACGCACGTATACGCAAACGCACATAATGGCTATTGTTATTTCCACCCACTATTACATGAGGTGTCACGAAATAGAGTATATGATTATGATATATATATATCAATTGCGTGGCATACATTTAGTACTGTTACTAAATAATGACTTTGCCAAGTGTTCAATGTTGCAACCTAAAATTATTCTCTATAAAAAGCATATTCACTCCGATAATGCTTATTGAGGCACACAATATTCTGAGTGTGTGTGTGTGTGATTACCGATTATGCCAAGAGTAATGCTTAGTTGACGTAGTTTGTGTTTCCGAGGTTAGAGAGTGATGGTCGACCAATGACAATCACTGTTGTCAATTGCGTGAGAATATGTTATTAGTTGCCTGAGATTGCACTGCATATAAAAGAACAGACAATACTGTATTAGTTTAAAGAAAGAGTACATTTTTAAAAAATAACAAATGTTAGGTAGCTTTCTGAAGTCATAAGAGTAGGCGAAAATCTATACTATATCATTAATTACAGCATATTTATCCCCACAACTTATGTGATACCAAATGATAATATGGATTTTAAACAGGTTATATATAAGCCAATAGTAGATGCAAGTTATCAAATATGACAACATTCGATGGCGGGTCACTCAAGTAAAATGTTTCTAACACAGAAAAAAAAACAATGCCTTATATGGTGATAATGACGTTATACCTGTATATAACGTCATTATCACCATATAAGGCTATATGTGGACTTATTTTACTCCATATCATTATGTGTATCTGCCCTTTTGCAATCATATTTACAAGCAGCCTCGTAAGGATTAGTAGATCTGTTGTTGCTTGTTTTCCTTTTTACTTATTTGTTAAACGTGACATGTTGGGTAGACTTATACAAATTGTGTCACAATCGTATGATAATAATCAGATTATTTCCTTGCTCTACCATGGGTCACACCTATCGATTACATTACATAATCCGTGCCCGATATATTTTTATGAAAATGGACTGAAACTTGGTATTTTGGCTAATTATTTTGCATTATGCTTATAATCCTGTTAACAATATATTTGTGTTGTGCATAACTTCACATTTTAACATGATTCGTTGACATTCCTAATCTGTCGCACAAATATATATGAAGCAAATCGAAATCGCCAGGCTCCACATTGGTGAAATAAGGTTGGCTAATGTATGATGGCTACTGTCTGTATAACATGTAATGCTAAACATTTAAATATTCTTTTGAAGTTATATACTTTTAAATATTTTGTAATGGCATATATAATAGATTTAATGATTATGGTAACGATTCGTACAATCATTTAATTGTATTGAAGGCTGTACTACAAACTATTATTACATCTAGCAAACTCAAAATGACCACTCACATCCCTCTTTACAGAACGAAGACCCATTCATTCATACAGACTTACACTAATATTCTCTAACGTTTCGGATGTATTACCCATCTTCAGAGAGACGTTGTCTCTCTGAAGATGGGTAATACATAGCCCGAAAAGTTAGAGAATAAAGAATCATACCTCTTTCCTGTGTATTCCTCCACCCAATCCACACACACACTTGTGGTTCGATAAACACTAATGGTTCACTATATGCACGCGCATATCAGTGTATATTATGGCTATTGCCATCTCTCTCTCTCTCTCTCTCTCTCTGCGTAGTGGTTTGGCAGAAGAGTCACAGGGACCGCACTTTCTACTTATCAAATACCGATATAACTATGTTAATGTTTAATATTACATATCTAAATCTATGCAAGGGTAATTATATATTATGTGCAGTAAAGTGTATAAGTTTGATAAGAGACTGTCCCCTTATACATTTTTTATAACTATATGCGTATTCATAAACCGAGTGCACTGTGAGTGATGGCAGATAATATCTGGAGGACCATTAGTTTGTCAAACTCTGTTGGGTATTGTTAAGGTGTCCATTATGTGGGCTGCTGGATCACTATACTCTGTTTCGGCGACGCTGAGGTAGGAACGGCTCGCCTAGATGTCAGTAAGTCTAGCAGATTGGCTCAAGCGACCGTGTTCAATGTCTCGTCTTTTAGTAATTATTTATTTTTAAAGGTTAACTAATCACGGTCGCACAAGTCAATCAGCTGGAACTATTGACATCTACGTGGGCCATTTATCACCCCAGAGTCGCTGAAACAGTATAGATATTAGTATATAACAGACAGCACTACTGGTTATCTAATGCTACAACAGGAAGTGTAATAGGCAGTCAGACAATCAGTAGCCAACCCTTCCATCCCGTTAAATAGGTAGTAGGATTAGCAAGGGACATTAGAAAGGGAACAATGTTGACAGGGAGAGAATGAATATAATAAACGCCTGCCAAAAGCAAGCACTCTAACATTCAGAACAACATTCACCAGGCCTCAATATCATTGGCTTCACCTCAGATGATATACACTTCCACAACAAAGTCTCTTCACAACATCGGGGATGATGACCTTCCAGGTGTGTCAATTAAAAGGTTTCAAATACCTTCATATGTTCTTCCTAACAAAGGTCCTCTATTCATTCCTAAAATAACAATCGAATATAATATCCGTGTTAATAGTTCATGCATCGACCATGAACCTCCCGACCGTGGTTCACGCATATTGTTTTGGCTACAATCATACATATTATTGAGGCTAGTGCTTGATAATTGCATTCAGAACTGGAGAGAAGTCCTGGTGGTCACCGCGTAATATAGTATTATTATCTCGTTATATTACAGCTGTAAGCATTTATACAACTGAAACCCCATCAAGCGCTAATGTAAATGCATAGTATAAATGAAGATAGTTTCACTTTAAACTTCGCACTAGCTAAAGGTCTAATACAAATAAATGGAAGTGTTAGTCACCAGCGAGGTGCAGAACAAGCTTCTGAAAATATACGTGTTTGAAAATGTCAGAGTTCCTACAAGGAAATTGACAAGTAGGAGGGTGAGAATATTAATTGACTCACAACAGAATATTATGATCATCATGTCTCAAAGTCCCATCCAACGAATGTGTGCTTACACTTCATTATATTATGCGTATCATGTTTATAATTATTGGTCAATGTTTTCCATATTATGATGTGTTAATAAACATTGTATTGTAAATAGGCATATTAGTAATGTCACACTTAACACACTCTTATGTAGCATTTACTGATAGTGATATCTACGGGTAACTAGTGAGAGAGAGAGAGAGAGAGAGGGGGGGGGGGGGTGCTGTAGAATTAAAGGTTAATCAACTACTCATGTGAATATTGCTTCACTGTCATTACGATATAATACGCTTATATTTCCATACGTTTAGAATAACTTATGAGTACATATAATAAAAACTACTAATTAACATGGAAGAGTGGGTGGTAGCTGTAAAACATTATGATTAAAAGCACCGTAACAACTCATCCTCACACCCTCTCATCGGATCCTATCTGCCCAGCAACTTTCGTGAATATCGGTTGAGATTTAACAGAAAAACAAATGAGTGTAAAATTCGACCAAGTGATTCTCCCTCTCTCTCTCTCTCTCTCTCTCTTTCTCTCTTTTATGGGGGTCCATGAATGTGTAGCTGACTGTTCCTATGTACTGCTACCTGAAAGAAAGCATCAATTGTTAGAATAATTGGCCATTCCTATCGTCCTGACCTGAAATTTATGTCTTCGTCTCCGTTTGTTTGTCTGTTTGTCTGTAAACAAAATATCTCACAAATGTTTGAACCGACTTCAATTTAGGAGGTTCTTGAGTTTTAAGGCGTCGGTACCGTTTAAATACTTCCTCCATATTGCGGACAGCAGTAGAAAAAAGCATGAGTAAACCAAGAATTTTTGCACTAGTCAGGGAGAAAGAAAATGGAATATATGCCTCCCTCGGTAATGCGTTCAGCACTCTCCGAGGGTTCTCGGCCACAGAAGCAAAATTCATTCCATGGGAAATCAAAGAAGAACTGCTGGAGATCCTCCCAGTCGTCAGCACCAAAGTGCCACAAGCGCTGCCTGCTAAGAGGATTAGGTGGCCGTACTGGAGAGATAGGACAGATGACAGAGACAAGTTTATGGTCGGAGGAGCTCAAAGGAGAGAAAAGATCGACAGCATAAGAAGAAGGGTTAGAAGTTAGAAACAAGTCAAGAATGTTGGGCCGATCTCCGAGGCGATCCGGGATACGGGTAGGTTGCTGAACCAACTGCTCTAGGTCATTTAGGATAGAAAAGACGTAGGCTTGTTCACCAAGTTGGTCAGTAGAATTAGAGGAGAGCCATTGGTGGTGATGAACGTTGAAATCTCCTAAAATGGGGATTCAGAGAAAGGAGAAATGGCTAGAATGTGTTCCACTTTAGAGTTTAGATAATCAAACAATTTGGGAAAGTCGGTAGAGTTAGGGGAAAGACAGATATCACATAAATATTTAATATGAAAATGACAGGAAAGATTGAGCCATAAAGTGGAGAATTCAGAGGAGCCAAAATCGGAAATACGAGAGCAAGTAAGTTTGTTGTGCACGTATGCACAACATCCGCCTTTGGCTTTGAAACTAGGATAGAGAAAGTAGGAGGATACAGAGAAGATGCTGCTGGCAGTTGCTTCAGACACCTGAGTTTCACACCCACTAAATATATCCGCCTTGGCTGGGATCGAACTCAGGTCAAGCAGATTCACATGTGAGCGTACTTGCCACTCGACCGCCGTGAATCCAGTGCTGAATAAAATTATCAAGCAATAGCCTCAATAAAATGTATGATTGTAGCCAAATCAATAAAGGCGAACCACGGTCGGTCGGGAGGTTCATGGTCGATGCATGTACTATTAACACGGATATTATATGCGATTGTTGTTACAAGAATGAATGGAGGAAGTTTGTTAGGAAGAACTTATGAAGGTATTTGTAACCTTTTAATTGACACACCTGGAAGGTCATCATCCCCGAAAATGTGAAGACTTTGTTGTGGAAGTGTATATCATCTGAGGTGAAGTCAATGGCCTGGTGAATGTTGTTCCGAATGTTAAAATACTTGCTTTGGAAGGTGTTTATTGTATTCATTTTCTCCCGGTCAACATTGTTCCCTTTCTAATGTTCCTTGATAATCCTCGTTGGCTACACTTTCTGTGGTAGCATTAGCATGACCAGGTGCTGTCTGTTATTTACTAATGACTATACTGTTTCAGCGACCAC
>JBAKBP010026669.1:0-31334 GCA_037953745.1 Lithodes maja | reverse complement strand
GGGGGGTCACCGGCTTTTTTTATCCTTCTCTCCTTTTTTCTCTTTCCCTAGCTTGTATCCATCCGGCCCCATTCAGCCAACTGTTTTTAAGACTTTTATCCCCATCCAGGTGTCGATTTCTTCCTGGCGAGCGATAACGAACCAGCATTGTATGGAGAAATCCGGCTTCGCCGGAGAATTTTTTCTATCGAAAAAGGTACAAATTTAGCGTGCTGTCAAAACAAAAAAATATACAGTATATGCTGGCTCGCTACCGCTCGCCAGGAAAATATTGACACTTGGATGGGGGTAAACGTTGGCTGAATGGGGCCGAATGGATACAAGCCAGGGAAAGAGAGAAAAGGAGAGAAAGATGAACAAAGCCGGTGACCCCCCTGAAGTTTGTGGCTGTTGTAATTATGACTGTTGGTACCCGGTAATTATGACTGTTGGTACCCGGTAATTATGACTGTTGGTACCCGGTAATTATGACTGTTGGTACCCGGTAATTATGACTGTTGGTACCCGGTAATTATGACTGTTGGTACCCGGTAATTATGACTGTTGGTACCCGGTAATTATGACTGTTGGTACCCGGTAATTATGACTGTTGGTACCCGGTAATTATGACTGTTGGTACCCGGTAATTATGACTGTTGGTACCCGGTAATTATGACTGTTGGTACCCGGTAATTATGACTGTTGGTACCCGGTAATTGTTTGATTTGTCTTCTGACGGTTAATATTAGAGAAGCTTTTAACCCCTTCAGCACGATGTATTTTTTTTTTTTTACCTATGATGCGGGCTAATTTAGACGATTTTGTGTAGTTTATGAAGGTTCTGTGTAATTAATATTGTTTATTGAGATAGTATTTCCCATATAGTATAGACGGGTGGATGGGACTCGTTAGCCTTGGTCGGCAACTCATCTAGGGGAGACAACCTTATACAAATCCGGGTGGATGGGACTCGTCAGCCTTGGTTGGCAACCTGTCTAGGGGAGTAAACCTGATACAAATCCGTACTGCTTACCTAAGGGTAAGGCAGGTTAGTGGATGGATTAGCCGAACACCACTGTAGAAAAATAGTGCTAACAAGATACACAGAGGGCCTCGGAGTCGGACGGATCCTGAATTGAGTGGTCAATCCTGTAAGTCCTTCACTAAACTGGCTCGGGTTGTCCCTCTCACAGGGAATAGGTCCGCTTGGGGGCATTCTGTGTATGGCCACCCTCGTAAGGGGAGTAAGGCGTCTGGCAATAGATAGATAGATAGATTTCCCCTATCGAGTCAAAAAAGGACATTACAAGCTGAGGAAAATCGTCTAAAAGTACGTCATCGTGTCAAAAAGGTATTGTATTGTACACTGTTGAACATTAGGGGCTTGACACATGAATGAAAAGGGCAAATAAAGTTTCCCTAATAGTACACCCTTAGGCTATACAAAAATAAAACATAAAAACCTTAATAACCCCCACTCGTCGGCTGAGGTAGTGTTAACCTGGATCTCTGGGGTAACCATATAATTAAGCTGGGGGGAGACTAGCAGAGGGACGAGGGTGGTAATGATGGTGATGGTGGCTGTGGTGATGCAGTGATGGTGGTTGTAGTTGTATTCGTTGTGGTGCTAGTTAGTGGTGGTGATGATAGATGTGATGGTGGTTGTAGTTGTATTCGTTGTGGGTGCTAGTTAGTGGTGGTGATGATAGATGTGATGGTGGTTGTAGTTGTATTCCGTTGTGGTGCTAGTTAGTGGTGGTGATGATAGATGTGATGGTGTTATTGATGGTGGTTGTAGTTGTATTCGTTGTGGTGCTAGTTAGTGGTGGTGATGATAGATGTGATGGTGTTATTGATGGTGGTTGTAGTTGTATTCGGTGTGGTGCTAGTTAGTGGTGGTGATGATAGATGTGATGGTGTTATTGATGGTGGTTGTAGTTGTATTCGTTGTGGTGCTAGTTAGTGGTGGTGATGGTAGATGTGATGGTGTTATTGATGGTGGTTGTAGTTATATTCGTTGTGGTGCTAGTTAGTGGTGGGTGATGGTGTTATTGATGGTGGTTGTAGTTGTATTCGTTGTGGTGCTAGTTAGTGGTGGTGATGATAGATGTGATGGTGTTATTGATGGTGGTTGTAGTTGTATTCGTTGTGGTGCTAGTTAGTGGTGGTGATGGTAGATGTGATGGTGTTATTGATGGTGGTTGTAGTTGTATTCGTTGTGGTGCTAGTTAGTGGTGGTGATGATAGATGTGATGGTGTTATTGATGGTGGTTGTAGTTGTATTCGTTGTGGTGCTAGTTAGTGGTGGTGATGATAGATGTGATGGTGTTATTGATGGTGGTTGTAGTTGTATTCGTTGTGGTGCTAGTGGGTGGTGTTACGCGGTGGTGGATGTGATGTTGATCGTGATGGTGGTGTTGATTGGCGTTAGTAAGTGTTAATGGTGGTGATATAGGTGGTGGTTGTGGAGGATGTATTAGTGATAGTGGTGGTGAAAGATGTTAAGCTGAATCCCTGATCCCAGCAGAAGATAGAGGTTGGTAATGATGAAGGGATAATGGTTTTGGTGGTGGTGGTGGGTGAGATTTTGGTGGTGGAGGGTGTGATAATGGTAGATGTGGTGGTTGTGGTAGTGAGGAGGATGGTAGTAGTGGTGGTGGAGGGTGTGATAATGGTAGAGGTGGTGGTTGTGGTAGTGAGGGGAATGGTAGTAGTGGTGGGTGTGAATAGTAGTGGTGGAGGATGTGATAATGATGGAGGTGGTGGCATAGCTCTTAATGGTGGCGATTGTGGTGTTATTGGTGGTGGTGGTGGTAGTGTTGGTGGAGGGTTTGAGTAGGCTAAGATATAGACACAATTGTAAATGTTTTTATTGTAAAATCTGTAATAAAATACCATTGGTCTGATAGTGGTTGTTGTAGTGGTGATGGTGGATGTGTGGTGTGTGATGTTGGTAGTGGTGGTGGTAGGGGTGATAATTGGTGTTATTGGTGTGGTGGTGTGCGTCACTGGTAGGATTAACAATCTGTGTGTTTGATACTGTGGGTGTATTGAGGCCAAGGTCAGAAGGACGCTAGGCTGAATACACAATATAACAACTTCTGCGAACCTTGTTAAGTCCTTTTAGCTTCTCTACCTCACTCCCCCCCCCCCCTCTCTCTCTCCTCCCTCCCCCCCCCCCCCTCTCTCTCTCTCTCTCTCTCTCTCTTTCATATAATATCAAATACCGGTATATAATTAATGTAGGAAAACATCGCTGCGGTAACCCTTTAGTAGACAGAGTCTGAGACCGACGCTACTGGGTGTGCGGTGACCCTTAAGTAAACAGTAAACAGCTGATCGGTTGTCGAGTACGGTACTATACTGTCAATATTGATTTATATCGGATACAATAACATAAAAATATTCAGTAAATCGGTAAATATAAAAAAAACGGGAACATTGAAACAAGTTAGGCTAAAATTAATGTAGCCGTGTAAATCCTATGATAACATGGCCTAAGATGTGTTATTACTTTGCCACAAATGTCTTAATGTTACGAACTTGAATTGAATTTGGGGTATTTGTTAAGCTTATCGATGGTGTTGGTGGCATAGTTGTTGGTTTGGGATCACGGTGTTATACGATAGTTTGGGTATATCCATAGATGTTGTTTGGGGGGTGGGGGGGGGGGGGGGTAGCAGATCGGCATCGTCTGCACCTACGGTATATAGGTTTCCACTTCGCCGATACTGGCGTGCATTTTTATTTTTTTGTATCTATTTTTCCCCATTTTAATTTTATTAATTCTTATCTTCAAACATTTGGGCTATTGGGATTTTTTGATTATCCGTGTTCGAATTATCATAATTTGACAGACAAACACATCTTCCTTAAGTCAGTGTTGTGGTTTCATATTCAGTATAGCTGTAAATACTCTGTCTCTCCCCAGTATTCATCAATAATGAACTATGAATTTGTAATGTGATTCAATTAAAATATGGTATAGACTAAGGCTGCCTGTTCCTAGAATTGTTTTTCGCCGTATCCAATTAATAAAACTGAATACGGCCAGACGTGAAGTATTTTATTGTGGAGAATGTAGGTACCGGTACCAATCAGCAGGGCAGTACCCAAGGGAGCCCACATGGCCATATGATAAGGAGTTATTGGAAATCCTGTTTCATTTTCCAGGCTTCCCCCACTGTTTCTATTTGTTCCTCACCTACACAGATCCATCTAACTGCTATAAACACCTACTATTCATTTCACTACACTTAACAATCACACCACACTTCTTTCCAACACACCTAAATTACCTCTAACGTACTGTACCGGTACCTTGATTTTGGGGTCTTTGTCACTCTTTCAACCTTGGGGGGGGGGGGGGGACACTTTTTAGAGGCAGCTTTGCCTTTTGTCTCCTTCATGCACACATGAAAGACAACATAGAGGTTAGCAGTACTATTATCGTTTATAGATTTATTGAAAATGGAAATTTTCGTATTTTTTCCCGTTTTTACAATAATCAATCATGGTAAATAACAATAGCTGAGAGGGTTAGGGGATGAGGGATATTGATAAACATAAATCTTTTAGCTTATTTTCCATCTATTTTGGCAGTCTTCAATTAGGTTTCATAATGTTCATACATAGCTGACCACGAAAGAGGGCAGCGATGTGAAGATGAGGACATTTGAAAAGTTAATTAGGTTTGGTTAGCTTAGGTAGGGCTATGTTTGGGTTATTATAATTTGGCCTTATATCGTGAGTTAAGAAAGCTAAATCAAGTTAGGTTAAGATACGATACCATTGTTTTTGGTTGACTAAGATTGGTTTGGGTAAATTTGGCTGTAATATAATCGTGTATGATGAAGTGGTAGGATGATGTCTAATATGATACGGTATATAATTATATGATAGCCGAAGTAAGACAAATTCGTAAAAAATAGACAAATATTAACAAATGTAATTATATTTTAATTTTATTTCAATAAAACATACATGAACTGACTAGTGTGACACCAAACGTATTGTTCTAGTTCATTATCAGAAGTTACTTGACCCTGCCTTGATTTTATAAGAACAGTAAAGGGGGGTCACCTGCTTTTTTCTCTTTTTCTCCTTTTCTCTCTTGCTCTGGCTTGTATCCATTCGGCCCCATTCAGCCAACTGTTTTAAGACGTTTATCCCCATCCAGGTAACAATTTCTTCCTGGCGAGCGATAGCGAGCCATCATTGTATGGAGAAATCCGGATTCGCCGGAGAAATTTTTCTATCGATTTTTTTTACAAATTTAGCTTGCTGTCAAAACAAAAATATATATATGCTGGCTCGCTACTGCTCGCCAAGAAAATATTGACACCTGGATGGGGGTAAACATCTTAAAACAGTAGGCTCAATGGAGCCGAATGGATACAAGCCAAAGAGAGAGGGAGAGAAAGAGAGAAAAAAGAGAGGTGGGCCCCCTTAAGTAGCAGCCGGCTGTATTACGCAAATATTTAGTTTAATTAATATGAAAATATATAGTATAAATTACATATAGTCATTCGGCAAAATGTTCACGGGCAGGAGAAAATTAAGGAGGTAATTTCAATTCAATTCAACACTTTTATTGACATGAACATTTTACATATTTTTTACAATACTTAACAATAACTAATTCCAAACAGTCCACGGCAATTAGGACTGATGCTTATTGGTATAGGCCTATATATCCTATAACATAATTTTCCTCTCTCCTGCTTTACTAACACTCACTAAGCTAGTTTAAGGATACTTATATATATGTATCTCTCTCTCTCTCTCTCTCTCTCTCTCTCTCTCTCTCTCTGGGCGAATGGCTGGGCGGAAATGAAATCTAAGACCATGTCTAGAAGCAGCTCGGCGAGAAAAATCGAATGGCACCAAGTAGAATTCCCTAGGACTTATAGTTTGGGCTACAGAGGACTTTTAAAGTCCAAAAAACGGTCCCCTGGGCCCTCCAGGAAGCCCCGTCAAAATCTAAATCCTAAACTAATGGTCCGATTTTAATTCTGTTTGCGCCATTCGATTCAGCTTGCCAAAATGTACTTATGAAATAAATTTAAACAAAATCGGTTCATAAATAACTCGTCTATGAAATTTTTAAACTTTAAAATAAGACGGGGGGGCTAAAAAAGGCTATAAGTGTTTTATGGGGGGGGCGGGAGGGGGGGGCGGAGCTGGGAGGGAAGGTGGGGGGGAGGGGGTGGGGGGCGGGAGGGGGCAGGGGTGAAGGGAAGGAAGGAGGGTAGGGAGGGGAGGGGGGTAGGGTGGTAGCGGGGGTTAGGGGGAGTTAGGGGGGGAAGGGTGGTAGGGGGGCTCGTTGTTGGTTAACTCCCCCACCCCACCCCCACCCCCACCCTCACCCTCCTTCCTTCCCCGCACCCCCTGCCCCCTCCCGCCTCCCACCCCCTCCCGACCACCCCTACCCCCTTCCTTCCCTCCCGCCCCCCCCCCCCCATAAAAAACGTTGCTAACGCAACGTTAGTTTTATAGCCTCTCTCTCTCTCTCTCTCTCTCTCTCTCTCTCTCTCTCTCTCTCTCTCTCTCTCTCTCTCTCTCTCTCTCTGTTTGTGCGTTAGTTTATATATATAAACCATAGGACATTATCTTATTCTGTTTCCTCATGCAGTTTTACCTTGTGTTAATATTGTTTCTTGGGCTAAAGGGTTGTTTTTATGGATGTACACTCATTTACCGGTACGGTAAGTGAATTATTGATATACCCGGTTATACCGGTATATATTATTCTTTACAATTTGCATATCCTTATTATATTGTTTGCTTGTTTTTTCTAATTTACTTATTTTCTTTTATCCCTCAGAAAATCGCCTGGTGTTTTTAGCTGGTGGACTGCTGAGCTCTTGTTGACTATGATGCTCGAGGTAGCCCTATAATTCCGGGTTCCTCCTCCTAGTTACCTACCTGTATCTGTATGTCTCATGGGGACCTGGGAAATGGTACAGTGATTATAAATTGATTTTGTTCCTTAGTTAGGTATTTTATTGGAATTATTGACTTTTAAATTGCTTCCTTACATTATTTTTGGTACAGTAATTTAGATTTGATTTTGTTATTTAGTTATGTATTTTATTAGAATTTAAATTTTATTTGCTTTCTTACTTTCTTTTTATTGGAGATTGGATTGTTGGGAATATAAATTACTCTTTTTTTTGTCTTTCTTTAGTTACATATATTAGGCTATTGAAATTTGGATCATGGTTTTTGTGGAGTGCCTACTTTTGTTTTGTTTCTTCCTCTCCTTAGTTACATTATATAACATTGAATTAATGGGGATGATAAAGTATTGATTTTTTGTCTTTTTTTAGCTACATATATTTTGCAATTGGGATCCTGATAATTGCAGAGTGCCTATTTCTGTGTATTTCATTAGTTACATATTTTTTAGGAATTTGGATCGTGGGAATTATAGTGTTATTTTCTTCGTTCGTGCTTAAATCACATATTATTGATATTTGGATTCTTTGAATTAGTGCGATCTTTATATAACACCAGATGATTTTATTTAGATTAGGAAGGACATTAATTAATCCAAGAAAGAGAGGAAGGGGATGTCTCATTTAACCATCTGACTCGGACAGGTTCTTCCTATTCTTAATTAAATCGTAAACTGGTTGAGGGGCAATAATTTCTTTGGTTGCGTTCCTACAGACGGGTCAAAACATAACAAAATAAACGTCGTTGGTCTTATAGCGTGTGTGTTATACAGTTTGTATGGTTAAAGGTTAGGAGATCACACACACACACACACACACACACACATTAACCTTCCTTTGAGCGTTATCCCATTAGCTTGATAGGTCACCTATATTTCAACACACACACACACAACCACGCGCGCGCGCACACACACACACACACACACACACACACACACATTAACCTTCTTTTGAGCGTTATCCCATTAGCTTGACAGATCACCTATATATCAACACCAGACGTGATTACTTTATAAAGTTCAAGGCCACAGTATCATATGGAAATATATAGCTGAACATATGGATGCATAACTATGTAATTAAATAGAAACGGCAATAATTACTCTAATACTTTTAAAATACACCTAGATTATTATAACAAATATATATGGATTATATATTAACTAGTACCGGTAGATAAAAAAGATATCTTTTGATATTACCATTCATTCATTATACCATTCATTATAGCTAATGTTCTTAAAGTAATTGGATATAAATACATATATAATACAACTTTTTGTATAAATGGATGACTTAAATTATACATGTTCATCCCATCAATTTTGTATTTATTTAATTAGTATTCATATTAACCAAAGTTCCCAAAGCAATGATATTATTAATATTGAAGCGAGAATATTATTAGACGTTAAATCAATTATATTTCAATATTTTCTGTAAATTATGTGACAGGCAGTTATTGGTTTTCATAGAAAGTTATTGGTTTTCATAGAATTGGTTCTAATTAGCATATATCTGTTTTTGTTTAACGAATGCATTGCATTTTATATTTGATTTTTAATTTAATAATATTCATCACTAATATGGTAATCTGTGTGTGCGTGTGTGTGCAAGAAATGGTGTGTTCATGGGTACACTTTTACAATAGTTGTAGGCCAGGGTGTAAAAGGAGAAATTCCTTTCTTTATAGTACCGGTACTTATTACTGAATATACATACATACATACATACATACACGTTTAAAGACCGTTTGTTCACAGAGAGTGTGGTTACAGTTTCACGCCTTAAATAGCGGCTTTCCAGGCGACCCTGTCAATGGCTGCCTCTGTTGTAAAGTTATATATTTTGAGATCGGACCGGAGTACCTGATCCCACGTCTTTCTATGTCTACCCCTACGCGCAGCTCCCTCCATGTTCACAGTCCGGCATTTCTTTACCTAGCAGTGCCAGCATTGATCATCCATTCTCTCCACGTGTCCAAACCAACCAAGTCGTCTCGTGCGCATCACTTCATTGAAGTTCATTGATACTCCTAATACCCAGACGCCTTCATAATTCCTCACTCGATACACCATCCCTGAGGTTAACCCCACATATCCAACTTGCAATTCTCTTCTCATTCCGTTCCATTCTATGTATATCCTCCACTTTAACCGGCCACGTCTCCGAGGCATAGGCCATTGCACTCCTAACACACGAGGTATACACTTTCCCTTTAAGGGGCGTGACCTGCTTTTAGTTATTTCTGTTCTTTTCTCTCTTACTCTGGCTTGTATCCATTCGGCCCCATTCAGCCAACTATTTTAAGACGTTTTTCCCCATATAGGTGTCGATTTCTTTCTGGCGAGCGATTGCGAGCCAGCATTATATGAAGAAATCCGGCTTCGCCGGAGAAATGTTTATATCGAAAAATGTACAAATTTAGCCTGCTGTCAAACAAAAATAAAAAATATGCTGGCTCGCTACCGCTCACCAGTAAAAAATTGACACCTGGATGAGGATAAACGTCTTAAAACAGTAGGCTGAATGGGGCCAAATGGATACAAGCCAGAGAAAGAGAGAAAAGGACAGAAAAAGCAGGTCACCCCCCTTAAGGTGAAGTGGGAATCCTCTCATGGTCAAGAGTGGCAATATCTCTCTAAACCTGTCCCAGCCACTTCTGACTCTAGCAATGGAGCCAGCTTCAGCGCCACCTCCGGCGGAAACCATATCGCCCAAATAGCAGAATTTATTCACAGACTTCAGCGCTACACTGCCGAAATCAACACTAACAGGCAGGTCATTTAGCACAAGTTCTCCCTTGCACACTGCACATTCAAAGTCTATGATTCTTGTCAAAGGTCCTCTAGCCCCACTACATCTCTTGTGTATTCAGTCACTACAGACACAACTTTGAATTGAGTGACTTCCCAGTTCCCACCCCCTTCCCACATACCGGTACTGCGAATGGATAGTCGCCGTTTCTTTCTATGTGTCCATACCTTAATCCACTAATCATGACCTTTGTTTTATCTATGTTAACTCTTTGGCCCTTGTTTGCCATACCCTCCCTCCATATATTGAACTTTGCCTCTGCTTCCTGCGCACTATCTCAATAAGAACTAGGTCATCTGCATATATCAATTCCCATGGAAGTCCTGTTCCAAAGTCCCTTGACAGAGCCTCCAGGACCAAAACAAACCGTAATGGGCTCAGCACTTAACCTTGGTGAAATCCAATTTTCATGGGAACTCTTCGCTCAGAACCCCATTCACTCTATCTGCTTCACAGTTCTTAGTATGTCCCTGTAAGTGATAACATTATCAAAACAATGAAAATTAATATAAGAGTGTTCCTGCATTTTTATCATATCCATTCCAGTCTTTAATCCATTCTGTATCGTTGACGTCCTTTTCGTTATTTTCTGGTAACTATTAGATGATTGTATTCAGCTTAGGAAGGACTTTAGCAATTGAAAGGCTAAAAACTATCTCCCTCAACCCAATTTACTACCACAGATCCTTCTTAAACTGCACAAACTCCTCTAAATATTGGTGGACTATAATGCCAAAGACGTGACTGGTACGGTACAGAAGGGGTTGAACCAAAGTGTTCGGGTTGTAGGTCTGTGTGGAAAAAAGGATTAAGGGAGCCCACCTCGCTTTTTTGTTTTCTCTCTCTCTCCCTCTCTCTTTGGCTTGTATCCATTCGGCCCCATTCAGCCTACTGTTTTGAGACGTTTACCTGAGCCAGCATATATATATATATATATTTTTTTTTTTTTTTTTTTTTTTACAGCAAGTTAAATTTGTACATTTTTCAAAAGAAAAATGACTGGCGAAGCCGGATTTCTCCATACAATGTTGGCTCGCTATCGCTCGCCAGGAAGAAATCGACACCTGGATTGGGATAAACGTCTTAAAACTGTTGGCTGAATGGGGCCGAATGAATACAAGCCAGAGAAAGAGAAAAACAAAAGCAGGTGACACCCATTAAGCCGACAGTTCAAGGACACACATTTGTATAATACTTAGACACAGAGGTTTAGGTTAGGTTAGGCTTAGAAGGTTTATCTGGATACTTTAGGAGGTTTGCAAAAAATACCCCGAAAACTGCACTCGTAAGGATGCATAATTATCGTGTGTGCCGACAAATACGTAGTTGCTTGCGCGCGCGCGCGTGTGTGTGTGTAGTCTTTCATTTATGTGTGCATGAGGGAATACGGGTGTGAGTTTGATGTTGTGTTTTGGTGTGTATGCATGACAGATATTGATTTTGTGCATGTGTGTGTGTGTGTGTGTGTGTGTGTGTGTGTGTGTGTATGTATGTGTGTGTGTGTGTGTGTGTGTGTGTGTGTGATTATGTAAAAGATCTTGGTATTACACTCAGTCGAGATGGTACATTTGGAATGCAAATAACCAATGTGGCAAAGAATGCTCGTAACCAAGCTGGATGGATCCTACGAACCTTCCGAACACGTGACATGATCCCCATGCTGACGCTCTACAAGTCACTGGTCATTCCACTGTTGGAATATTGCTGTCAGCTATGGAGCCCATGGAAGGTGGGAGAGAAGCAATTACTCGAAGCAGTTCAACGCTCATTCACCAATAAAATCTCTGCCGTCCAACACCTAGACTACTGGGGGAGGTTGGAAACTCTCAAGCTTTTCTCATTAGAAAGACGCAGGGACAGATATGCCATCTTATATGTTTACAAAATATTGATTGGCATCACAACCAACAACCTTAATATAGGTTTTCACATCCATCAACGACTGGGCCGTCTCTGCCACATACAGCGGGTACACCCCAGAGCAGCCACCAGAGTTAAGACGCTCAAGGAGAACGCCTTTGCGACACGAGGACCTCTTCTCTTTAACGCCCTACCCAGATATCTGCGTGACTCAACTGAACCAAGTCTCGAGAAATTTAAAAATCAACTGGACAAATTTCTCTGGACACTACCTGATCAACCCAAACTGCCCCACTACCACCTCCGCGCCGCTAGCAACAGCATCATGGACCAGCTGGCGCAAAGACGGGCAGATGGAATGTACTAGTGGTGGCGCATCAGCGTGACCACAGGCGGACAACACTGCCTGCAACTACTACCTGTAGGTAGGTATGTGTGTGTGTGTGTGTGTGTGTGTGTGTGTGTGTGTGTGTGTGTGTGTGTGTGTGTGTGTGTGTGTGTGTGTGTGTGTGTGTGTGTGTGTGTGTGTGTGTGTGTGTGTGTGTGTGTGTGTGTGTGTGTGTGTGTGTGTGTGTGTGTGTGTGTGTGTGTGTGTGTGTGTGTGTGTGTTCCTTTAGCGGGTTCACTGATGAGCATCTAGCTTTTATATATAAAAGTAAAGTGCTTTCTCAGTTGGAGTATTGTTACCGGTACCCATTGTCAACTGTATGTGGTAAGGTGGCACCGAGACAGTGGGATAACATAATTATAAACAGACCCAGTAGAATGATCAACAGCACTATTATTACAACTGAGTTCTTACCCTTACACAACATCTAGGCTACCGTACTAAGTGATTTACTAGTGATTTACTAAGTGATTTACTAAGTGATTTACTAGTAATTTACTAAGTGATTTACTAGTGATTTACTAAGTGATTTACTAGTGATTTACTAAGTGATTACTAGTGATTACCAAGTGATTTACTAGTGATTTACTAAGTGATTTACTAGTGATTTACTAAGTGATTTACTAGTGATTTACTAGTGATTTACTAGTGATTTACTAAGTGATTTACTAGTGATTTACTAAGTGATTTACTAGTGATTTACTAGTGATTTACTAAGTGATTTACTAAGTGATTTACTAAGTGATTTACTAAGTGATTTACTAGTGATTTACTAAGTGATTTACTAAGTGATTTACTAGTGATTTACTAAGTGATTTACTAAGTGATTTACTAGTGATTTACTAAGTGATTTACTAAGTGATTTACTAAGTGATTTACTAGTGATTTACTAAGTGATTTACTAGTTTCCTTACATTATTGTTTGGATACCGGTACTTTATTTGTGTTTAGTTGAGGTTATTTAAAGTGGGCTATCTTTGCGCATCTTTCCATGTGGTAATAGAACTTCTGTTAATATCTATGACTTTACAATCACTCCTCCATCTTGTAGGAAGCTTGCGTTTCAGAATTTACTTAGGAAGAATAATTTTAGTAATAGACTATGCGAGCGACAGAGTGGGAACATAAGAGGGATCGAGGTAGAAAAGTTAATCAGAGAACCAGATGCAGAGATGATAACCGAAAGTTGACCGATGTGGACAAAAATAAGCTAACATAATGACCGGTTAGAGGAGAGAAACTTGAGGGAGGCCTTTTATTTATCCTACAGTAGGCTTAGTCAGACTGATGATGATGATGATATGTGTGTTAGTGCAAGCCATCTTGTTTCAATAATATAGCATTGTGTACGTAGACTATGCGTGCGTGTGTGTATGTGTCTGTATCTGTGAGTGTGTCATTATGCCTGTAAACTGGTCGCAGTAATAATTGTATCACTGTGTCCGTGTTCATGTCGTGTGTGTGTGTGTAGTTGTGTGTGTGTGTGTGTGTGTAGTTGTGTGTGTGAGCATGTGATTTTTTACAGTCATATATCACTGTCCGTGTTCATGTCCTGTGTGTGTGTGTGTATGTGGTTGTCTCTGTGTGTGTGTTTGTGTGTGGTTGTCTGTGTGTGTGTGTGTAGTTGTCTATGTGTGGATGTGGATGCGTGTGTGTGTGTGTATATGGCTGTTTGTGTGTGTTTCAACAATATATATCCGTGTGTACCTCTGGGTAATAGTTCCAGTAATGATGGCCAATTAGCACACTGGGATGGAGGCATATTAGTACGGTATTGTGTTATCATATCACCTCATTGTCATACAGGTCATTATCACTATATCTCTATCTATATATGTACTTATCTATCTATCTATCTATCTTTATTTATCTATTAGTAGCTATATATTTATGGTTTTTCTATGTGAGTCCGTGAGACAAAAGGCAGAACTGCCTGTTGCAAGTGCCTCCCCCAAGAGTGACAGGGTCAAAATCATGGGACGTTCGAGCCAAAATGCCTGGACACACGGAGTTTGAAGCAATTTAAGTCATAGGAGGAGAGAAAGACTGATTCTGGGAGAGAGTTCCTGAGCTCAGCTGTTGAATAGAAGAAAGACTGAGAGTAACATTTCACTCTTGGGTTGGAGAGTTGCACAGAGTAGGGGTGGGAATGTGTTGCAAGACGGGTACCACGTACCCTACGTAGAGGAGGTGGTATACACTGGGAGACCTCTGAGGAGCACTGATTATTGTAGTACCGATAGAATTGCGAGAGAGATGCAATATTGCGGCAAAGAGAGAGAGATTGCAAAGAGTTGGTTAGTGGGCGGGAATTAATGGTACGAAAGGCCTTCCTTTCTACTTTGTCTAGAAGTGCGGTGTGAGAGGATCCTCCCCACACATGTGAACAAAACTCAACACAAGGATGCACTTACCCATCCATGTGTCCACTCACCTTCCGACCTATTCAACCAACCCACCATCCATTCACCAATGTACTTGTAAACTGCATCTACTTACCTAACCTGCCTACCTACCACCCAATTAATCTACCATACACTCACCGACCAACCCATATACCTATCCACTCACCTACCTACCTATGCAGCCAACCAACTAACCTACCAACCTACTTACTTACCCACACTGTCAGTATATGGTGTCAGGAGTGGGAAGGTAGACTATTACCGTAGATTATATACCATTATTGCCGGCCAGGATATGATGATAAGAAGGGAGAAGGAGGAACATTAAAATACTGAGAAAGATTATCATAGGATGTAGGGAATAGGAGAGGCAGAGTAATTTTATTATCATTATTACTATTATTACTATTATTATTATTAATTATTATTATTATTATTATTATTATTATTATTATTGCATGACAGTGTGGTAATCCCGACACTGACTTACGGAAGCGAAGCATGGACGTTGGTTGAGAGACTCAGACCAAGAGTGAGAGCAGTGGAAATGAATTACTTAAGGAGTGCGTGCGGAATTACATGGAGGGATAGACAGACTAATGAGGAAGTAAGAAGGAGGTGTGGTGTGGAGGTAGATGTGCTGGAAAGTGTGAAAAGGAACAACTTGAGATGGTTCGGCCATATGGAACGTATGGAAAGCGAGAGAATGACTAAGAGGGTGTACGAGAGCGAGGTGGAGGGACAGAGGGGGAGAGGTAGACCGAATATGAGGTGGAAGGAGGGAGTGAGGAACTACATGAATGAAGGCGGTGCTGGTTGGGGGGAGGGGCGTCGACTGACTGGGGACAGAGGTGCATGGGGGCGGTTCGTTCGTGGCCACCCCTTCGGGGATCACGGCGTCAGGCAATAGATAGATAGATAGATTATTATTATTACTGCTATGTTTGTTAGTTTGTGATTAAAATTTGTAGGAGGGCCTATGAAGATAGAGGAGGTGAGTGAAGAGAAGTAGGATGATGATGATGAATATCATGACTGATGATGATGATGATGATGAGGAGGTAGAGGTAGAGGTACGGTAGTTAATGAATGGGAGGAATAAAAAGAGTGCCTAGGATTATATCAAAGGGAGGAAGACAAGGAAGAGGAGGAGGGGGAGGAAGAGGTACGGTAGGTGATGAATGGGAGGAAGAAAATGAGTGGCTAGGATTAGATCAAAGGGAGGACGACAAGGAAGAGGAGGAGGTGGAGGAGAAGAAAAGGGAGGAGGAGGAAAAAGAGGTAAGGTAGTTGATGAATGGGAGGAAGGAAATGAGTGGCTAGGATTAGATCAAAGGGAGGAAGACAAGGAAGAAGAGGAGGTGGAGGAGAAGGAAGAGTACAAAAGGAGTACAAAGGAAATCAAGCAACAATAGGTCTAGTGACCCTTCTAGGCTGCTTGTCCTCCAAAACAATGAGGATCTAAACAGTGGTTTAGAGTGGGTAAGGGAACATTGGAAAGGGAACTACTGCCCTGGAACTAATGTCCGTGGCAGGATTAGGAAGTTAGTAGGGGACAGATGGGTTAGTAACTGAGGGGGGGATAAAATAAAGTTATTCATTTACAAACGCAGTCAGTCGCGGGTTTGATACGAGATATTTGTCTAAGCGGAGTTTAAATGAATCAAGATGCTGCAGTCTATAACGTCTCGGGGAAGCCCATTCCATAAGTTGACAACTCGATTGAAGAAGAAATTCTTAGATTCGTGTGAGTTAAAAGATTTACCAATAATTTTGCAACCGTTTCCCCGCGCGTAATTAGATTGGTCGATAGTGAAGTACTTACTACAATTCATATTGTCGATGCCTTTGATGATTTTGAACACTTGAATTAGGTCACCTCTTAATCTGCGCTGGGTTAAAGGAAATAGATTTAATTCTCTAAGACGCTCTTCGTATGGTTTGTTCTTTAGGCTAGGTATCATTTTGGTACCGTAACTCTACGTTGAACTCGTTCTAGCTTGGTTATATCTTTTTGGTAATAAGGGCACCAGGATTGAATGCAGTATTCCAGAAGAGGGCGGACTAAGGAATTGTAAAGGGTTAGGAGAACTTCTTTGGATTTATGCTCAAATGACCTGCCTATCAAGCCAATTATTTTGTTTGCCTTCTTAACAACTTCTGAACATTGTTGACTCGGTTTTAGGTTACTCGATATTGTTACTCCCAGATCGGTTTCTCTGTTTACATTCTTAAGCCGAGTGCCATTCATCAAATAGTTTGCTTTCTCATTTAGGTATCCGATATGTAGTACTTTACATTTATCCGCATTGAAACTCATTTGCCAAATTTGGGCCCAACATGACAATTTATCTAGATTGTGTTGCATATCGTCAACTTGTTCTTTTGAGAGTACGCTATTTGCAATTTTTGTATCGTCAGCAAATTTTGAGATTGTACAGGTGAGACCCTCATCTATGTCGTTGATGTAAATTAGAAAGAGAATTGGTCCTAGTACCAATCCCTGGGTTACCCCGCTACTTACATTGGTCCATTTAGATGCCTTACCGTTTATGACTACTCTTTGCTTTCTGTCGATGAGCCAATTTTCTATCCATTTCAACACACCGTCTTGTATTCCATGCGCTTTTAGTTTTAGCAGTAAACGTTTGTGGGGAACTTTGTCAAAGGCCTTTTGAAAATCAAGGTATATAATATCTACAGCTTTACTCTCATCGTAGAGGTTGAGGATATCGTGGAAGAAGTCTAAGAGGTTTGTTAAACAGGAACGTTTTTTACGAAAGCCGTGTTGAGTATCTTTAAGTAAGTTATTTGCCTCTAAGTGATTTACGAGTCTGTCTCTTATGACCGTTTCTAGCATTTTACATACAATTGAGGTTAAGCTAATCGGACGATAGTTACTGGGTAGTGATTTGCTGCCTTTTTTGCATATCGGTGTTACGTTGGCTAGCTTCCACTGATCAGGCATAGTCCCAGACTGCAAGGATTCATTGAATAGCAATGTCAGTGGTTTGGAGAGCTCATCCTTAGCTTCCTTTAGAACTCTAGGAGAGATTGTATCAGGTCCAGGCGTTTTATTTACCTTGAGTTTATCTAAACATTTCAATACTTCTCTCTCTGTAACGGTGATATTGCTTAGAACATCTGAATTATCAATCTGAATCGGCGATGGTGTAGGGATATCACTGAGGTCTTCGGTTGTAAAAACTGATGCAAAGAAGGTATTGAGGGCATTACTCATTTGTACTTCGTCTTTGGTGTATTCTCCATTTTCATCGACTAACGGTACAACAGTTGAAGTAACTACTTTTTTCTTTCTGATATAACTATAGAATTCTTTCGGGTTTGTTTTACTTTGATTCGCAACATGTAACTCCAGGGTCTTTTTACTTTGCTTAATTAACTTTTTGGCTTTGCGTCGTAGCTCTACAAATTTCACCCGTTCTTCGTCATTTTGTGAGGATTTTAATCTATCATTAGCAAATTTTTTAGCAAGCAGACAGTCTGAAATATCTGTATTCCACCATTTGGGCTTATCATTATGGCCTGGACGTCGCATTTTCGATGGTATGCAGTCTTGCACTGCCTTAAGGTAAGTGGTTGTGAAACACTTCCAAGATGTATTTATGTCGTTATTGTTAGTCAGAAAGCTCCAGTCAGTTTCTTTAAGCTTTGATTTAAGTTTATGAAAATTTGCTTTCTTGAAATTAGGGACTTTCTCAATGCTGCTATTTGATTTGTTACTAGTAAACTTTAAAGTGAAAGTTATCGTACGATGGTCGTTGTTACTGAATTCATCACCAACATTCAAATTCTCTATTAATTCTTCTTTTGTTGCGAGTACAAGGTCAAGCACATTATTACCACGGGTCGGAGATTGTACAAATTGAAAAAGTGGCTCCTTTAACTCTCTATGGGAGGGCTTAGAGGGGGGTTGAGTGCTTTGCCTCACTATGTCAATACTTGGAGATCAAGTGGAGGAAACTGATCTCTGATACAATAATATTTGTTGGTAATTATGTCGATTATTATTAAACGCTTCTGTACCGGCGATGTATTTTTCAGTTTATTCTGGCTATATTTAGAGGATTTTGTGCAGTTTAAGAAGGATATGAGGTACGGTAGTATAAAGGATTAAGTGAGATAGTTCGAAGCCTCTTACTTGTTACTTTTGAAACTGAATAACATAGTCTTAATAGTAGACAAAATAAAGTTAAAAGAACAGCACCGGTACTGAATAAAAGGTAAAGTCTGGTAGGTGGTTTAGAGGAGTACCGGTACAGCTAAATTAGAGATTATAATTATAGGGAAAGATAACTGAATTGAGATTATATATACAGATTGATAACTTTGAAGATGTTCTAGGGACTAACAGCTAAAGTAGAGATTATATATATATATATATATATATATATATATATATATATATATATATATATATTAATAACGTAATGGTGTAGACGCGCACTAATACGCCTAACAAATCAATTACGACACATAGAAACAAGATTGAAGTGACGGGGTTGAATGGAACGGGGTTAAGTAACACCTGTAGGATTGCTAGCCTACAGGTGAATAGGAAGGAGAGAAGAAGAAACCAACAGCAGAGATGTAATCCCATACCAGTTTCCCATGCTGTAGAGAAACGAGGAACAGAGGAGTGCCCCATATTACCAGGTCATTCCCGTTCTCTAAATACTAGGAAGCTGGGTCATCTAGGTCAGTCACCCATACAAAAGAGTGGGAGTTTTGAGCCAATCACCATCCAGCTTTCAAACCATCTCCACCAATCACCAGCCTTCATTCGACCAGCAGCCAGACTTGCGATACAACGAGCAAATGCTTATGCAAGTTCAACATCAAAGACCTGAGTGCTATCGGAATATGTGAGGATATTAGGATCTTACAAGCAGTACTATTACGGAGAACTCTAACTCAACTCGAGCACATAATGAAGAACAGAGTTATCCACTTCATCACCAATAAGCCCTAATTATAACAGAATTACAAGAGTTACGATTATTTCCTTCCTAGACTTCGTAACTCCCATCAGAGTATTAAATAAAATACCTGAAATGATTATGTACAAACTAATAACCATAAGGTATTTTTAAGCTAAGTATTAACTTCACCAATTATATCACAATGATTCACTATATCCTTTTAACATTGAGTTACTTTAAGTTAAAGCTAAGAAATAACTTGAACATAGTCTCACTGAAATTGAAGGAAAGTAAGCACACCTCCACCTAAGTAAGGTTCTTAAGGCTGAAGAGCACGGAACTTATAACTGAAGTGGTAACTGCCCCCCCCCCCCCCCCCCCCCTCTTTGAGAATACAACGAGCCCTGCTGTGTCCTCTCTGATGTCCGGATATTGGATTCCTGATTATGAGAGGCAGCTTCCCCTGAAGTCCAGACAAGCCGAATCTACGTTCCACGTCGGCCAGACTTATTGTCGAACCACTACCCTCCTAACTTACCCTAAGTGTCTCTGAGTGTCTTACGTTGTGATTATTGTTGTGAAGGTAAGGTAAAATATGTGAATATTCCAGTGCTAATTTCAATGTAGATCTGTGCCCAAGATCGTGATTCATTGCGTATGTATTAATCCTTCAGAAACCATATTACCGTAAGTATTGTATAGATCTGTGTCCAAGATCTATTGTTAACTCATCTTCTAAACCCCTATAAAGAGTACTACGCATACATCACATACGGTACTTGTGTAAATTAATAACCTAGCCGAATACTCACAGATTTTCCTTGTGTGTGTACCGGGTGGATGGGACTAGTTAGCCTTGATCGGCAACTCATCTAGGGGAGACAACCTTATACAAATCCGGGTGGATGGGACTCGTCAGCCTTGGTTGGCAACCTGTCTAGGGGAGTAAACCTGATACATATCCGTACTGCTTGCCTAAGGTTAAGGCAGGTTAGTGGATGGATTAGCCGAACACCACTGTAGAAAAATAGTGCTAACAAGATACACAGAGGGCCTCGGAGTCGGACGGATCCTATATTGAGTGGTCAATCCTGTAAGTCCTTCACTAAACTGGCTCGGGTTGTCCCTCTCACAGGGAATAGGTCCGCTTGGGGGCATTCTGTGTATGGCCACCCTCGTAAGGGGAGTAAGGCGTCCGGCAATAGATAGATAGATAGATAGATAGATAGATAGATATCCATTCTATTTATATATATAACAAGTTGAAGTGTATACTGTGTATCTATTCCTTTCTTAAATATCACTTTTACCTACGACCTACGCTCAATTTCATATTTAGTTTATCTCAGACACTCATTCTTAAGAAGAATTATTATTGATGATAATCATAATTTAAATCTAATTTCTTCGAGAAAACCTTCTGTTACGCCTTATTATATCATGCGTTAACTGTTTATTTTATGAATAACGTATTTGTTTATTCTATTATGAAATAGATAATTTCGATCCATCTCGTCTAGGAATTCTAGTTTCGTATAGATCTATTGTCTAACTATTTCACCAACTCGAATACAATGCCAATTTGTTCTGTATTCCATATAGGAATCTGTTGACTCGTTCAGACCTCCTTCATACCTTATCAGGTATTTCCATTTAAGTGCAACTTTGTCGTGTACGCCATATTTTACTATTAGTATTATTATAACTACTAGTACATGCTATTTTATTTACGCGTTTCTTAATCTTCTGTAATCATATATCGATTGATTCAGTTTAGGTTACATTCAACCTTTAGTTATTCCTCAGTAGATGTAAATCATTAAATCTGAATTCCTCGACGACCCGTGAGATTATTATTACATATAAGAATTAATTAATTGTGTGTTCATGATATAAATGTTCTCATAATAATCTAACTACATAGTTAATTGTACAAACAATTCAACTCCCCTCTCCTTTTTGTTTTAACGTATTCCTCCCAATATTTAGAATAATATCGCACTAACCGCAATTAAAAATTTTATCACCTCAGTATAGCGAATGACCTGAGTGACCTACCCAGTCATATTTATCTGCGCGCGCGGTAGTTTTTGCAGCTCGCCACTCGATAGCTATCGTTCGATTAAGAAAGCCTTGTGCGTTTCCCTTATTGTTCAAGCCCGAATCATTCATGCGTGTTTGGAGATTTCATTAAACCTTTAACACTTATCCAGAATACTTGACAGTAGATACTCAACTCCCATATATATTATTATCAAGGGTTTATTCTATGTGTATGTGTATCTGATTGCATATTTCCACAATAATACTATCCTAAATGCATGTTCATTGTTATGTTATCCTTAGACCTTGCTGTGTTATAAATGTATTAAGTTATTTACTTACCGGTACTATCCTTATAATAGTTAAGTTAAGTTTCAGCTCACAGTTTAGGTCTAGATATATTCGTGACTTTCATATCAACCGTATTATGTCTAAATATGTTGATTCACTTACTATTCACAAATAATAGTTAAGTAATCTTTTTATCTATCTTTATGCCATAACAATAAATAAGAGTGTATCATTATCTGTGTGTATTTATTGTATTCATTACAACCTGATTGAGTACCTAATTGTCAATAAGAACGTGTTAGATGTGTTCCTGTTGAGGATATAATTATTAAGTCCATAATTGAATTTGAGTAAAGACCATAATAAAGCCAAGTTGTATTACAACCCGGCATAACAAAGATTAAATAAATAAACCTGATGCCAACTACAGTATTATATGGGTGGCCTAACTATGTAAGGGAGCTTCTGTGAGAGGGTTGAGTTTTGTGTTTCAAAACTTGGCGACTCTGTGGATGAAACACGTGCCAAATAGACGTTCACTTTTAGCACCCAACCATATTTGATGAGGGGTCTGCCGGGAAAACTTATATTAGCGTAGCGTGGATATTTGTTCAACTAATTATTCTATTGGTGTTGGCGTGAAAAGTAATATTAGACTATCTTTTATATTTTCGTGCTGTATGTTAATTATTTCTTATTGTTTTGTGTGTGACTGCCGTTGAAAGTACGGTAATATAACTACAGTACCGGTATCTTGTGTTTTTGTTAACATTTATGTATATGTATGTATGTTATTTAAGTTTTCTGGGTTTTTTTTAATGGATGTAATGTGGAGCTCACATGGAAATGAATACAAGCGTATTGCAAGTACTGTATTGATTTATGAAGTGTTCTAATGACCTGCATGACACACTGTCTTGTCAATTATGAGTGTACCTTTAGCATCCCCAGCTTGTGTCCTGGGGGGCTGGTGACAGTAGTTTGATTTCCTTATCGCTTTTTTAGTATTATTATATATTTTTTATTTGTTTACATATTTGTATTTTTTACTTTGTTTTTAGAGAGAGAGAGAGAGAGAGAGAGAGAGAGAGAGAGAGAGAGAGAGAGAGAGAGAGAGAGAGAGAGAGAGAGGGGGGGGGGTAATCCTAGTGCATCGTAAGGGGTGTTTGTTTAGTCTTTCTCATTTATTCATTACTTACGATACCCGTAACTATATATTTTCTCTCTAATGGGGGACTTTCAAAGCTGGATTCATCACAGGTCACCCCATGCTAACAAGTAGGCCTATATACCGTACGGCCGTGGTTTTTGTGTGCGTCGAAAATGAAGACCTGTAAAAGATTAACTATGTTGTTGCTCATACTTATATCTTTGTTCCTGTTGGGGATCAGAAGCGGGTCGTAGATAAGAATACCTCTCTACCACCATCACTGGGTGTTGGTGGTGACATCTGGGGGTGATGATAGTTTTGTAAGTACCTTATTTCGAACATACAAATACATTTTGGTTACAAACATACTGTATATACTGTATTTTTTTACTTTATTATATTATAAGCTCACTGTTCAAGTAAAGCATATGCTCTACAAGCTGATTAAGCTTTAGCTTCTAATGTGATACTTGTTTTAAACGTGTGTATAGTAGTATACTATTGATTTTGCGTGTACATGAAGATTCTTGGTACAGTCGCCCGCACAAGTAGCTGGTACACTACTTTATGATAACAGGAACAGAGGAAATAGCGGTTATATGTTTAGTAAGACGAATGTGAGGGAGTGAATGTGTGTGTTAGTGTGTAGTACTGGTACCGGTAGTTAGTAAGTTTACGTTATAATTATGGTACCGGATAATTGTTCCTTGGTCCTATTATTTATATATTGTTATAACTCATGATTATATTAACCTATCTATCTACCTATATATCTATTTATGAACTTATAATTTTAAGTACCGGTATATATTAGTTGTCTATCTATCTATCTATCTATATATATATAGATATCTATAGATATATTAGTTGTAATAAGTTTAAATTGTGTTTTGAGTATTCTATGGGATATATTTGCATAGTATTATGCCTATATAGTATATAGCCCATACACACTATATTCAAAGCTGATCATGAAATAGAAACACTATATAAATAACTGCCGTGCTCCACTAGGATATATAGATTGTTTTATTACTATTATTTGTATTTATTTATTTATTTATTTGTTTATATATTTAATCTTATTTGTGTTTATTTATTTATTTATATATTTATTATTATTATTATTATTATTATTATTATTATTTTATTTGTGTTTTTAATTTTAGTTTTTTTTTTTGGGGGGGGGGGGGGGCAGTGAAATGAGTAGCCTATATGAGTGGATAGACAAATATAGTGTGGACGAATGAAATAATGTGGTAAAGTGAACCATAAATGTTGCCACGCTAAGATAGAAAGGAAATGTAAGTCAGTCTGTAAGATACTGAATTAACTGTATTAATGCCAGGGGAAAAAAACAACAACAGAATAGAGAGAAGATGATATGTTTGGTTTTGGGCGGACCCGTACTGTGTGGGTGGGTGTGTGTGGTGTGTGTGTGTGGTGTGTGTGTGTGTGTGTGAGAGTGAGTGAATGTGTTAGAGAGAGAGTGAGTGAGTGTGTGAGAGTACGGAGGAAAAAACGGCTTGAGTGAGAGAGTGACACAAACACACACACGTACCCATGCATTCAAAGTTTGTCCTTCACCTTTATTTAGCAACTCTGGTGTGGCTGTTTCTCAAATATACTTTAATATAATTCTACCACCTATAATAATCTACCGTCAGACCAGTCAGTATGAGTTTAGCTGGTGGTATATTAAAGGGGAGACAGACCGTTTTTCTGGACCCCCTTCTCCCTAATGTTTAGCCTCACTAGTTTCGAGATTAGAAGACGTTCGGCCCATTAGTTTGGCGATTTTAACACCTTTCGCCCCATTTCGTTGTCAATTTGAAGACCTTTCGTGCCATTTAGGTGTCGATTATTTCCTGGGGAGCGATAGCGAGCCTGCGATTTTAAGGGGAACCGGCCTTCGGCCGGGCCATTTTCCTGCCGAATAATGTACAAATTTATCTTGAAGGGGAGTCTAGGGGTGTTTTTCTAAGCTTGATGGAGGTCTAGGGAGGAAACTAAAAAATATATGAATAAATGAATTAATAGACAAAACAAACGGCCAGTCTCCCCTTAAATCCCTTACCAGCTGATTTATCAATACGTATTGACAAAATATGAAATTAATATAACTCTGTGTTACAGTTCTCATAATTAAGAACATTATTTGTTACAAAGTCTTATCAATATCTGAGTACATGGCTATTACCGTTTGCCGGAAACAAAAGTCAGAGTATAGTTACCAACACCAGTACAACTTAACACGGAATCACACCAACACTTTTTCTCACACCATTTATATAACCGTCTTCGGGGTGTAATGGTTAAGGTGTCTAAAAATCTGTGTGTGATAACCCGGGTTCGAATCCTGGTGGATCACATAATTATATGCTTCCAATTATTTCATTGGAGGTGTTGGATGTTGTGGTGAAATTAATAAAAATAAATACTATCATTTATCTGGCAGCTTATGAGGCAGATTGTAAATAATTCTGACACCTACTGTATATTTATCTATCTTCAGTCTGGTTTACCCCCAACACTATCTATTAATTTATCTATCTTCAGTCTGGTTTACCCCCAACACTCTCTATTAATTTATCTATCTTCAGTCTGGTTTACCCCCAACACTATCTATTAATTTATCTATCTTCAGTCTGGTTTACCCCCAACACTGTCTATTAATGTATCTATCTTCAGTCTGGTTTACCCCCAACACTGTCTATTAATTTATCTATCTTCAGTCTGGTTTACCCCCAACACTGTCTATTAATTTATCTATCTTCAGTCTGGTTTACCCCCAACACTGTCTATTAATTTATTTATCTTCAGTCTGGTGTACCCCCAACACTGTCTATTAATTTATCTATGTTCAGTCTGGTTTACCCCAACACTGTCTATTAATTTATCTATCTTCAGTCTGGTTTACCCCCAACACTGTCTATTAATTTATCTATCTGCAGTCTGGTTTACCCCCAACACTGTCTATTAATTTATCTATCTTCAGTCTGGTTTACCCCCAACACTGTCTATTAATTTATCTATGTTCAGTCTGGTTTACCCCCAACACTGTCTATTAATTTATCTATCTTCAGTCTGGTTTACCCCCAACACTGTCTATTAATTTATCTATCTTCAGTCTGGTTTACCCCAACACTGTCTATATTCGTTAAATACCCCCTGGACTGTTTTTGCACTCACGAAAATAAGAAAATACCTTGTTTGACATTCGTTATCTTTTCTGTATTATTATTTATATTATTATGTTTTTATTTTTTTAGTTACGAAATGAAAACTGTATGCTCAGTGTGTACTTTTGGGTTGACTGTTGGGCTAATTTATTCTTACCACACTGTTGGGCTAATTTATTCTTACCACACTGACAGGTTTTTTATCCTTCTTGGCAACGTGTGATATATATCTCTCTCTCGCTCTCGGCGTCCAGGCCATAATAATAAGCCCAAATGATGGAATAAAGATATTTCAAACTGCCTGCTTGCTAAAAAATGTGCTAATGATAGATTAAAATCCTCACAAAATGACGAAGAACGGGTGAAATTTGTAGAGCTACGACGCAAAGCCAAAAAGTTAATTAAGCAAAGTAAAAAGACCCTAGAGTTACATATTGCGAATCAAAGTAAAACAAACCCGAAAGAATTCTATAGTTATATCAGAAAGAAAAAAGTAGTTACTTCAACTGTTGGACCGTTAGTCGATGAAAATGGAGAATACACCAAAGACGAAGTACAAATGAGTAATGCCCTCAATACCTTCTTTGCATCAGTTTTTACAACAGAAGACCTCAGTGATATCCCTACACCATCGCCGATTCAGATTGATAATTCAGATGTTCTAAGCAATATCACCGTTACAGAGAGAGAAGTATTGAATTGTTTAGATAAACTCAAGGTAAATAAAACGCCTGGACCTGATACAATCTCGCCTAGAGTTCTAAAGGAAGCTAAGGATGAGCTCTCCAAACCACTGACATTACTATTCAATAAATCCTTGCAGTCTGGAACTATGCCTGATCAGTGGAAGATAGCTAACGTAACACCGATATTAAAAAAAGGCAGCAAATCACTACCCAGTAACTGTCGTCCAATTAGCTTAACCTCAGTTGTATGTAAAATGCTAGAAACGGTCATAAGAGACAGACTCGTAAATGACTTAGAGGAAAATAACATACTTAAAGATACTCAACACGGCTTTCGTAAAAAACGTTCCTGTTTAACAAACCTCTTAGACTTCTTCCACGATATCCTCAACCTCTACGATGAGAGTAATGCTGTAGATATTATATACCTTGATTTTCAAAAGGCCTTTGACAAAGATCCCCACAAACGTTTACTGCTAAAACTAAAAGCGCATGGAATACAAGACGGTGTGTTGAAATGGATAGAAAATTGGCTCAGCGACAGAAAGCAAAGAGTAGTCATAAACGGTAATGCATCTAAATGGACCAATGTAAGTAGCGGGGTACCCCAGGGATCGGTACTAGGACCAATTCTCTTTCTAATTTACATTAACGACATAGATGAGGGTCTCACCTGTACAATCTCAAAATTTGCTGACGATACAAAAATTGCAAATAGCGTACTCTCAAAAGATCAAGTTGACGATATGCAACACAATCTAGATAAATTGTCACATTGGGCCCAAATTTGGCAAATGAGTTTCAATGCGGATAAATGTAAAGTACTACATATCGGATACCTAAATGAGAAAGCAAACTATTCGATGAATGGCACTCAGCTTAAGAATGTAAACAGAGAAACCGATCTGGGAGTAACAATATCGAGTAACCTAAAACCGAGTCAACAATGTTCAGAAGTTGTTAAGAAGGCAAACAAAATAATTGGCTTTATAGGCAGGTCATTTGAGCATAAATCCAAAGACGTTATCCTAACCCTTTACAATTCCTTAGTCCGCCCTCTTCTGGAATACTGCATTCAATGCTGGTGCCCTTATTACCAAAAAGACATAAACAAGCTAGAACGAGTTCAACGTAGAGTTACCAAAATGATACCTAGCCTAAAGAACAAACCATACGAAGAGCGTCTTAGAGAATTAAATCTATTTCCTTTAACCCAGCGCAGATTAAGAGGTGACTTAATTCAAGTGTTCAAAATCATCAAAGGCATCGACAATATGAACTGTAGTAAGTACTTCACTATCGACCAATCTAATTACACGCGGGGAAACGGTTGCAAAATTATTGGTAAATCTTTTAACTCCCACGAATCTAAGAATTTCTTCTTCAATCGAGTTGTGGAATGGGCTTCCCCGAGACTTTATAGACTGCAGCACCGTTGATTCATTTAAACTCTGCCTAGACAAATATCTCGCATCAAACCCGCGACTGACTGCGTTTGTAAATGAATAACTTTATTTTATCCTCCCCTCAGTTACTAACCCATTATGTCCCCTACTAACTTCCTAGTCCTGCCACGGACATTAGTTTCAGGGTAATTAATAGTTCCCTTTCCAATGTTCCCTTACCCACTCTAAACCACTGTTTGGATACTTGATCCTCAGTGTTTTGGAGGACAAGCAGCCTAGAAGGGTCACTAGATCTATTGTTGCTTGATTTCCTTTGTACTCTCTCTCTCTCTCTCTCTCTCTCTCTCTCTCTCTCTCTCTCTCTCTCTCTCTCTCTCTCTCTCCTTATCGGATACCAAAATGAGAAAGTAAACTATTCGATGAATGGCACTCAGCTTAAGAATGTAAACAGAGAAACCGATCTGGGAGTAACAATATCGAGTAACCTAAAACCGAGTCAACAATGTTCAGAAGTTGTTAAGAAGGCAAACAAAATAATTGGCTTTATAGACAGGTCATTTGAGCATAAATCCAAAGAAGTTATCCTAACCCTTTACAATTCCTTAGTCCGCCTTCTTCTGGAATACTGCGTTCAATCCTGGTGCCCTTCTTACCAAAAAGATATAGACAAGCTAGAACGAGTTCAACGTAGAGTTACCAAAATTATACCTAATGATTATGACATCAAAACCAAAATGGGACCACCGAGATTATGTACAGTATTTTGTTATCTCTAGGGGGGGGGGGGGGGGGATGTTAAGGGGCTTTTTTTTTTTTTTTTTTTTTTTTTTTTTTTTTATCTATTAATTTATATATTTATTTATATTTTAGTTTCCTCGCTAGACCTCCCTCAAACTTATAAAATCACCCCCTAGACCCCCCTTCTCAAGATAAATTTGTACATGTTTCGGTAAAAAAAAAAAAATCCGGCCGAAGGCCGATTCCCCATATAATTCCAGGCTCGCTTTCGCTCGCCAGGAAAAAATCGATACCTATGACACGATTGGTCTTAAAATTGACAACAAAATGGAGCTATAGGTGTTAAAATTGCCAAGCTAATTGGCCGAACGTCCTAAAACTTCAAAACTAATGGGGCTAAACTCGAGGGAGAAAGGGGTCCAGAAAAACGACCCACCCATCTCCCCTTAAGGGTAAATAATAGGATCAGTCATTATAATACTGTAGGCTGGTATAGCCCCATAATGTTTCCAGAAAATCGATTCTATTTATTTTTCTATATGGATGAATAAGACAAAACGCAAGCTGCCTTTAACAAGTGTCCTCCCAAGGTTGAATGATAGACAGAGAGCCAAAATCAAGGTACCGGTACGTTAGAGGTAATTTAGGTGTGACATAAGCTTGAATTGCCCCCACACTGAACTAAAAGGATTACACTTTATCTATTGTGACGTTTCATTATAGCATGCCTTACTTGAGATCTTATAGTTTCTGGCTGTAAGGAAGTTGGAGCTGTAGACATCGATATATTAAGTAACACCCCGTTCTTAACATTAATCATCAATTAGGTTACAAATCCCAATGCACTTGAATAAACTAATGAAAGCATATGGTCCTCCCGGGATTCGAACTCGGGACACCACACCCAGAACATAAGCATCTAAACCATTACACCACCAACATTATCAACCCTATGTGAGCTTATGATCAATAGAAAGTTTGTTGAAATTAATATGTATAGCCTAAACACGTAGATTAATATGTATAGCCTAAACACGTAGATTCTCTCTCACTACGAACTACAGCAATCACACCTTAAAGGGGTACCGGTACTACTTGCTGTTTATGGACCTCCTTCTCCCTCGTGTTTAGCATATTAGTTTTGAGATTTTAAGACGTTCCTTCCATTAGTTAGGCGATTTTAATACTTTTCACTCCATTTCGTTGTCAATTTCCAGACCTTTCGTGCCATTTAGGTGTCGATTTCTTCCTGGCGAGCGTCAGCGAGCCTGTAATTTTAAGAGGAATCGGCCTTCGGCCGGGACATTTGTCTATCGAAAAATGTACAAATTTATCTTGAAGGGGGGGTCTAGGGGGTGCTTTTTTTAAGCTTGATAGAGGTCTAGCGAGGAAACTAATAAATAAATGAATGGATGAATAAATAGCCCCCCAAAACCGGCCACTATCCCCTTAACTTGATTGTCTGAAACCCAATCTAGATAATACGCTCCCAAGGCCGATTGAACCTTCATTAAGGCTTACACCTTAAGGGATATGACTTCTATTGTGCAGTGGACTTTACAATTGTCAAGACGAGAGAGAGAGAGAGAGAGAGAGAGAGAGAGAGAGAGAGAGAGAGGAGAGAGAGAGAGAGAGAGAGAGAGAGAGAGAGAGAGAGAGAGAGAGAGGAGAGAGAGAGAGAGAGAGAATTCAAGACGCCAAATGAGGAGTCATTTGTTAGTGTCGTATGTTTTATGTTTTAGCTCCCACATAAGACAAGGGTAAACATGAATACCGGTACCGTACGGTATATAACACTTGTCATGACTAACAAGAATTTACTGTGTATAGCGCAGCTGGCACAGACGATATCCAGAGAAATATTTATTCTGGAGAATTATTTATATATAATTATTCATATACTTATTCTGAGATTTATTTATATATAATTATTCATATACATTTATGTAGCCTATACAGTTTATACAGGGTGTCCCAAAATCATATGTGCCAAACTTCAGGGTTAGGTTAGGAAAAATATTCTAAGCATAAAATGTTCTATAAGGAACATTCCAGATTTTATTATTACAAAGATATTGCCTGTTGAAAATGGCATTTTTTTTTAAAAGTACCAGTACCAGTATTTACCCTTAAGGCTGGCCTAGCTGTCCTAGAGCCTACCATACCCCATCTAAATGCAATTATTTTACCATGTTAATATCAAAATACTATTATCTGTATGTTGCAAATTTGTTATAGACATATTAGCTCACTTTGGACCTGCTGGAAACTATTTGACATGGAAGAGTCCATTACTGTGAGGCGGGGAGGACGCTATACAATTATAATCTTCAATACCCCTTAAACGGTTGAGACTTAGATTTTTTTTATAGAACATATTATGCCTAGGAATCATATATCTAATCATATCCTGAGTTTTTTTGCAACGTCTATTTCGAAAAAAAAAAAAAAAAAAAAAAAAAAATAAAATATATATTATATATA
>JBAKBP010026668.1:0-31334 GCA_037953745.1 Lithodes maja | reverse complement strand
TTTGACTGCCTTTGTATACAATAATATGTTGAGGGGGGGGCTTTTCCCACCTCACACCCCACCATGGCATATTGTCATCATCATATATATTGCCAAGCAGGGGGCAAATTACCGAAAAAAACTGGCGTCAAAATAGACGCGAACTTAACCACCGGCGATCGACAAATGTAAACATGACGGCGGCGGGGGAGACGTCGGACCTTTGTAATCATGTTCCCGTCTATTATTAGATGTTCCCTTCGTTTGCTCACAAAGAATGCTAGACTACCGGTACTGCGGCCCACGGGACAGCTCGGCCCAGTAAAAAACGAGACAGCTCGGGCCCCGTGTAAAGTAATAATAATAATAATAAGCATGTTACTTATTTCTCATAGCGCCAATTTTTCAGAAGAATTCACTAGCGCTCGAAAAGAGAAAGAAAAAAGAACAAAAATCAATGCATCAAAAGAAGGCTTATATACAACACACATTTAACAATCACTAGCAGTGGCAAAATAGCCTAAACTCTATAGCCATCTGTCATGACACCTCTCTCAAGATCATAGCTTCTCTCAAAGAGAAAAGTCTTAAGTTGTCTCTTGAAGCATTCAACAGAACTCAGTTGTCTCATGGACAGCGGCAACCTGTTATACAACCTCGGAGACATGTAGGAGAATGACCTCTCAAAGAAAGAAGACTGCTGGAAAGCCCTTGGTTCATCAAGACGAAAAGGGTCATTGTCATGACGCACAACTACACCATGGTGTGCCGGTGGGCGCCTGAGCAGCTCCGCAAGGTACCTAGGCTCACCAAATTTGAGAACCTTAAAAGTCACCAAACACAACTTAAATTCTATTCTTGCTCTTACTGGCAGCCAGTGCAGTTCTATGTGAAGAGATGTAGTAGGAGTTCTAGGTGGAACACCAAAAATTAGTCTTGCGGCCCTGTTAAGAACAGACTGAACTTTCTTCAAAATATAATTTGGAAGACCCACCAACAGGGCATTGCAATAATCAACACGAGAGAAGACCAATGAGTGAACCAACGTCAGGAGGCAACGTCTGGTTATAAACGGCTTCACCAAATAGAGATTTCTGATGTGCAAGTAACAACTTTTAACTATCTGGTTTACATGCTCTTTGAAATCTAATCGGGAGTTCACATATACACCCAGATTTCGAACAGAGTTGGCCGGTCGCAGCTGAGATCCACCCACATTGATGGAGAGGGCACCTACTATATCATCAGCTCTTCTATTTCCTCGGATGATGAGAATATCAGTTTTACCATCATTTAGTTTAAGTTTTCTCGCTCTCATCCACTTCTTGATATCAGACATCAACAATTCCATCTTACTCCGTATATCAACTATATTTGTGATTCTCACATAAATCTGGGTGTCATCTGCATAAAAGTGAAAGGTGACATTATGTGCACGAAGCAGAAGAGACAAACTGCTAATATAAATTATAAATAGGATAGGACCTAAAACTGATCCCTGCGGAACACCATACTGCAGGGGTGTCGAGTCCGAGACCACTTGATTTACCATCACACTCTGGGATCTACCTGACAAGTACGACCCAAGAAGCAAGAGAGCGGAGTCACGCACACCACAATCATAAAGATCACTCAATAACAACTTGTGATCCACTGTGTCAAAAGCCGCAGAGAGATCAAGCAAGACCAATAGTGAGGCCACACCATTGCAAATGTTCTCAATTAGGTCATTATGTACTCTAATCAATGCTGTTTCAGTTGAATGATGCTGTCGGTAAGCAGACTGAAAAATTGGGATAGTTTCATTCTGCTGAAGTAGTGGTTGTAATTGGTCAAGTATTGCACGCTCTAATATCTTTGATATGAAGGACAGGTTGGAGACAGGACGATAGTTCAACATGTTCTCAACATCAAGTCCAGGCTTCTTTAGAGTAGGTCGGAGTAGTGCATGCTTTTCAGAATGTGGGAAGCTACCTTCAGAGAAGCACTTATTAATTATTTTGGAAATAAACTCAACTGTGTGATCATAGACTCTTGGTAGCTTGGAAACATTTATGGGATCCAACGGGCAAAATGTTTTATTGAGGTTTCTTATGTAGGACGAGATCATGACCACCTCTACTGAGTGAAAGGATGAGAGGACATTATTAGGAATGTGTCGGGGTTGGAGTACAACTGAAAGTTCTTCACCAACAGAAGCATCATCCAGTTCCTGTCTTATGCGAGTTATCTTGCCAGCAAAAAATGCCACAAAGTTGGCAGCCAACTCGGCATCGGGTACAGAAGGTCTTAAGCTGACTCTTGTTTTTCCAAGTAAACTGTTTACAATTGAAGCCAACCTCCTCTGGTCGTTACCACACGAGTCAACTTTTCCCTGATAATACACTTTCTTTTCATCTTTGATTTTGTGGACCACAGCTCTTCTGGCTGACAGATATTGCAACCATGTAGAGTCTGTTTTATTTTCCCGCCATTCACGTTCAGCTCTTCTACGTGCTCTTCTAAGAAATTTAACTCGAGTGCTATACCAGGGCGAATCATCTCGTACTATGATTTTCTTCTCTACTTCTGGACAGTGATGATCGAACACTAATTTAAGTGCATTTCCATGTACCTCCACCAGCTCATCGGAAGTATCAATACCTCCCAAGTACTGTTTTACTTCACTGCTAGCCAAATTTAGGTCTGCATTTTTATAATTTCTAAATCTGATTACTTTTTCATGTTTGAGTGGCTTAGGGAAATCAAAGCTGAAAGTAATCAAAGCATGATCAGAGGTATTAGGGTCAGCATTCTCAACATCAACATCCAGAACACCACCACAACCCACAGGAGAGAAAACCAAGTCAAGGGTGTGTCCTAAGATATGAGTTGGGTGGGACACATGGTTTACAAAATTGTTCTGATCAGTCAACTCAAGGAACTCAGGAGAGAATGGCTTCAGATGAGGGCTGTCAACCCAGTAATTAAAATCTCCACATATCAAAAGTCTTCCGGTTTTAGCAGAAAATTCCTCGAGAAACTGCCCAAACTCTTCCATAAAACCCCTATCTGTGCCACGATGGCCAGGCCTATAGACAACTGCCATTCTTAGAATTTGTTGATGGAGTTTTATTTCCACTTCCAACAGTTCATAATAAAGAGGGGCTGGGTTATGGCTTATTTGCAAGATATTCACCAGAGATGTGGAGTAGACAACTGCCACTCCACCAACCGGATGATCTCCCCTAGGCCTAGGAACATTTATTATGGAATGGGTTTTAGGCAATGCCGCCTGGATAATATTCAGATCTGACTCGAACAACCAGGTCTCAGTGAGACATAATACATCAAGGTTACGTTCATCCAAGATCTCGCAAATATGATACATTTTGTTACGCAAGGAACGAACATTCAACAGACCCAGTTTCAACCGGCTCCCATGTGCATTTTTCAGTTTTTTGAACCTACAAAATTGGTGTTCTCAATAACTTTATTTCTCTGAGCTGTCATTAAAGGACAATTTCTACTTGAGGCGAAATGATTTGGCGGCTCCGTAACTGATGTGGAGCTCATACAATTTATACATTTGGGGGAAGTCTTGTTGGTGCAGTCTTTTGAGTTATGAGTACCGGCACAGAAGTTGCATTTTGGATCCTCATTTTTCCGAAAACACCTGTCACTGGTATGACCAAAGCCCTGGCAATGGTAACATTGTGTTACCCAGAAGCGATCGTATGCACGACATCTCACAAGTCCAACATACACAGAATTGCCATCATCCACAATGGAAGAGCGTATTTCAGGTGACATTTTTACTACCGCAGTCTTAGTGTGTGCATCACTCTTTTGCTTAGTGAATAGCAAATTCATAGCTAAGCCATCGTCGACCAGGGACTTTATTCTTGGGTTCTTGTTGAGGATGCTGGGAATGATCTCATTATCCTCAGCATCATTAGCAATGCCTACCAGAGTCATTTTTGGCATCATCTTCTTTGGTTCGGAGACACTGAAGGCACTGTCCACCCCCAAACACTGATTGATGGCCCTTTCTGCATCTTCTTTGGCTTTCTTGGATGGAAGTCGTACCACCAGTACACCTGAATCAGTTCTAGTTAACTTGTTAACCGGAACCGAAGCCAAAGCAGTCTCGATTGCCTTTGTATCTGGTGGGCTTACTGGCTCGGAGGATCGGTCTTTTGGCTTCACTACCAGGACCTGATGGTCCCAGACAGTTTTTTTCTTTCCACCATCTACCACCTCAGTGGTGCGTTTGGTCGGCTCCTTTTTGGTCTCTACTGTTTCCCCACTACCTTTTCCTTGCTCTTCAAAACCTGCACTACATTCTTCTCAAACTCTCTTTTCTCTTTTTCTCTCTCTTCCACCTGCTCCTTCATGATTTCTTCCAATGCATCCACCTTAGCATTCCCCACCCTTGTCCACTCATTTTTCTCCTCACTTATTACTCCCTTTACTTTCTCACTTAAATGGCCCTCATACTCCTTTAGCTGCTCCTTGAGTGCCATGTTCTCTGCCTCCAGCTCATCTACTTTCCTCATCACAGCATCTAGGTTAGCAATTAATGGCTCATCTGCAGTTGCTACTGAACTGGCTCCACATATTTCTGTCAGTGACTCCACCTTCACACCTATATCTCTCCTCCAATTCTCCATAACTCCCTTCCATCTTAACAGACCCATCATCTGTCTCTTCACCACAGTCAATTGATCCTCCACTTCATTACCCCCTGCCAGAAATCCCTCAAATTCATAGCTCTCTTCATCTCCCAATAAACTCTGCCTCCGTTTGCCTTGGCCGGCCATTGTTTATATTTATGTAGCCTACAGTTAAAAATATACAAAACACTTAATAAAATTACAGTAAAATTAAACTACTACCTGGGATAAACCCAGGTAGCGCCGTCCCCGTTTGTGTCACCCTATCTTGAAAAAAGAACAAATGGAAAAAATAAATAGAAATGGGTGTTTGCGAGGTCACCACGAGCAGGTGGGGTACGACTTGATTACCTTCCTAAGAAGGTAACCCAACCGAGGTGTCGCAAGTACTAGGCAAAGATGGAATTGAAAACTTTAACCGTGTTTTGGGCTTTCAGCAGTAGCAGATACGTCACTCGGAAAACTAAACCTCATTGGTTACGATACTGCCACTGCGCAAAGTACGAGACAACTCGTAATTAACCTAACCTACACATTATGAATCGAGAGAACTAGCCTACGACATAATTATACAATAAACGAACATTTCGACCACATTACACACACGCCATAAACCCTCCACTTAGCTCTCCCCATCCCCAACAGTTAAATTAGACGTGAATGTAGGCCTAACTGCGAGCGTGCGACTAGGCTATATAGGCTATACAAAGCTTTTGGTATGCCCACAACTACAACTCTTACCAAAACTGCAATTAGCCTATTTTTGTTTGTTTTTTCAGTCTAGGCTAAATTGTGGTAGGCTAGGCTAAATTCTTTAGCATATTTAGGCCTGTGCTTTCCAATAGAAGTAAAAATATGTAGCCTAGCCTAATGCAATTTTACTAAAACCCAAGCCTACCTGAATATATGCAGAGCTCAACAGCAAAACAAACAATAGGCAAGAATGTAGTTACCGGGTGTAGGATACCGCCCGTCTTGTTTACACTACGCGGACGCTCACCATCATGTTCCCGTCTATTTTGACTGCCTTTGGATACAAAAATACATTACCCTAACCAAACAACCTAACCTAACCTAACCTAGTATTATAGATTTATAAGTATTTATAGATTATTTATGTTGTATGTCGGTAGTGGTACACCCGGTAACTACATCCATCCCAAAAAATATGTTGAGCAGTGAAATAAAATTAGGCTAGGCCTAGGCCTGTTTTCTCATCATGTTCCTGTCTATTTTGACTGCCTTTGTATACAATAATATGTTGAGGGGGGGCTTTTCCCCACCTCACCCCACCATGGCATATTGTCATCATCATATATATTGCCAGCAGGGGGCAAATTACCGAAAAAACTGGCGTCAAAATAGACGCGAACTTAACCACGGTGATCGACAAATGTACGGTAAACATGACTGCGGCAGGGGAGGCGTCGGGCCTTTGCAATCATGTTCCCGTCTATTATTAGATGTCCCCTTCGTTTGCTCACGAAGAACGCTAGACTACTCGGCCCACGGGACAGCTCGGCCCACGGCGAGACAGCTCGGCCCCGTGTTAAGTACGAGACAACTCGTAATTAACCTAACCTACACATTATGAATCGAGAGAACTAGCCTATGACATAATTATACAATAAACAAACATTTCGACCACATTACCCACATGCCATAAACCCTCCACTTAGCTCTCCCCATCCCCAGCAGATAAATTAGACGCGAATGTAGGCCTAACTGCGAGCGTGCGACTAGGCTATATATACAAAACTTTTGGTATGCCCACAACTACAACTCTTACCAAAACTGCAATTAGCCTATTTTTTTTTGTTTTTTTTTCAATCTAGGCTAAATTGTGGTAGGCTAGGCTAAATTCTTTAGCTGCAATTAGCCTAGGCAAGAATGTTAAGTGCGGACGTAAAGCCAGCCTTGTTTACACTACGCGTAATGGCGTCGGACCTTTCCCATCATGTTCCCGTCTATTTTGACTGCCTTTGGATATAAAAATACATTAGCCTAACCAAACAACATAACCTAACCTAACCTAGTACCGGTATTCATGTAGTAATGACAGGGGGTAAATAGCAGAAAATATGGCGTCGAAATAGCCGGGAACGTAACTGCGAGCGCACAACATGACGACCGTACGCCCGATCACTACATCCATCCCTTAGCCTATTTTTGTTTGTTTTTTCAGTCTAGGCTAAATTGTGGTAGGCTAGGCTAAATTCTTTAGCATGTGTAGGCCTGTGCTTTCCAATAGAAGTAAAAATATGTAGCCTAGCCTAATGCAATTTTACTGAAACCCAAGCCTACCTGAATATATGTAGAGCTCAACAGCAAAAACAATAAAAAGGCAAGAATGGGGATGGATGTAGAGTTCGGGCGTACGGTCGTCATTGTTTACATAGGGCGATCGCCGCGCTCACACTTACGTTCCCGTCTATTTCGACGCTATATTTTCTGCTATTTGCCCCCTGTCATTACTACATGAATACTAGGTTAGGTTAGGTTAAGTTACCATAGGTTAAAATAGACGGGAACATGATGGGAAAGGTCCGACGCCACTACGCGTAATGTAAACAAAGATGGCGGTACGCCCGCTCACTACATCCTACCTCAAGAATGTAGTTACCGGGTGTAGGAATTAGGATACCGCCCGTCTTGTTTACACTACGCGGACGCTCACCATCATGTTCCCGTCTATTTTGACTGCCTTTGGATACAAAAATACATTACCCTAACCAAACAACCTAACCTAACCTAACCTAGTATTATAGATTTATAAGTATTTATAGATTATTTATGTTGTATGTCGGTAGTGGTACACCCGGTAACTATGTACATCCATCCCTAAAAATATGTTGAGCAGTGAAATAAAATTAGGCTAGGCCTAGGCCTGTTTTCTCATCATGTTCCCGTCTATTTTGACTGCCTTTGTATACAATAATATGTTGAGGGGGGGCATTTCCCCCCCTCACCCCACCATGGCATATTGTCATCATCATATATATTACCAGCAGGGGGCAAATTACCGAAAAAACTTGCGTCAAAATAGACGCGAACTTAACCATGGTGATCGACAAATGTACGGTAAACATGACTGCGGCAGGGGAGGCGTCGGACCTTTGCAATCATGTTCCCGTCTATTATTAGATGTCCCCTTCGTTTGCTCACGAAGAACGCTAGACTACTCGGCCCACGGGACAGCTCGGCCCACGGCGAGACAGCTCGGCCCCGTGTTAAGTACGAGACAACTCGTAATTAACCTAACCTACACATTATGAATCGAGAGAACTAGCCTATGACATAATTATACAATAAACAAACATTTCGACCACATTACCCATACGCCATAAACCCTCCACTTAGCTCTCCCCATCCCCAGCAGTTAAATTAGACGCGAATGTAGGCCTAACTGCGAGCGTGCGACTAGGCTATATATACAAAACTTTTGGTATGCCCACAACTACAACTCTTACCAACACTGCAATTAGCCTACTTTTTTTTTTTTCAATCTAGGCTAAATTGTGGTAGGCTAGGCTAAATTCTTTAGCTGCAATTAGCCTAGGCAAGAATGTTAAGTGCGGGCGTAAAGCCATCCTTCTTTACACTACGCGTAATGGCGTCGGACCTTTCCCATCATGTTCCCGTCTATTTTGACTGCCTTTGGATAGCCTATAAAAATATATTAGCCTAACCAAACAACCTAACCTAACCTAGTACCGGTATTAATGTAGTAATGACAGGGGGCAAATAGCAGAAAATATGGCGTCGAAATAGCCGGGAACGTAACTGCGAGCGCACAACATGACGACCGTACGCCCGATCACTACATCCATCCCTTAGCCTATTTTTGTTTTTTTTACAGTCTAGGCTAAATTGTGGTAGGCTAGGCTAAATTCTTTAGCATGTGTAGGCCTGTGCTTTCCAATAGAAGTAAAAATATGTAGCCTAGCCTAATGCAATTTTACTAAAACCCAAGCCTACCTGAATATATGCAGAGCTCAACAGCAAAAACAAACAAAAGGCAAGAATGGGGATGGATGTAGAGTTCGGGCGTACGGTCATCATTGTTTACATAGGGCGATCGCCGCGCTCGCACTTACGTTCCCGTCTATTTCGACGCTATATTTTCTGCTATTTGCCCCCTGTCATTACTACATGAATACTAGGTTAGGTTACCGTAGGTTAAAATAGACAGGAACATGATGGGAGAGGTCCGACGCCACTACGCGTAATGTAAACAAAGATGGCAGTACGCCCGCTCACTACATCCTACCTCAAGAATGTAGTTACCGGGTGTAGGAATTAGGATACCGCCCGTCTTGTTTACACTACGCGGACGCTCACCATCATGTTCCCGTCTATTTTGACTGCCTTTGCATACAAAAATACATTACCCTAACCAAACAACCTAACCTAACCTAACCTAGTATTATAGATTTATAAGTATTTATGGATTATTTATGTTGTATGTCGGTAGTGGTACACCCGGTAACTACATCCATCCCAAAAAATATGTTGAGCAGTGAAATAAAATTAGGCTAGGCCTAGGCCTGTTTTCTCATCATGTTCCTGTCTATTTTGACTGCCTTTGTATACAATAATATGTTGAGGGGGGGGCGCTTTTCCCCCCCTCACCCCACCATGACATAGGCTTATTGTCATCATTATATATATTGCCAGCAGGGGGCAAAAGTACCGAAAAAAAATGGCGTCAAAATAGACGCGAACTTAACCACGGTGATCGACAAATGTACGGTAAACATGACTGTGGCAGGGGAGGCGTCGGACCTTTGCAATCATGTTCCCGTCTATTATTAGATGTCCCCTTCGTTTGCTCACGAAGAACGCTAGACTACTCGGCCCACGGGACAGCTCGGCCCACGGCGAGACAGCTCGGCCAAGTAAAAACGAGACAACTCGTAATTAACCTAACCTACACATTATGAATCGAGAGAACTAGCCTATGACATAATTATACAATAAACAAACATTTCGACCACATTACCCACACGCCATAAACCCTCCACTTAGCTCTCCCCATCCCCAGCAGTTAAATTAGACGTGAATGTAGGCCTAACTGCGAGCGTGCGACTAGGCTATATATACAAAACTTTTGGTATGCTCACAACTACAACTCTTACCAAAACTGCAATTAGCCTATTTTTTATTGTTTTTTCAATCCAGGCTAAATTGTGGTAGGCTAGGCTAAATTCTTTAGCTGCAATTAGCCTAGGCAAGAATGTTAAGTGCGGGCGTAAAGCCAGCCTTGTTTACACTACGCGTAATGGCGTCGGACCTTTCCCATCATGTTCCCGTCTATTTTGACTGCCTTTGGATAGCCTATAAAAATATATTAGCCTAACCAAACAACCTAACCTAACCTAACCTAGTACCGGTACCGGTATTCATGTAGTAATGACAGGGGGCAAATAGCAGAAAATATGGCGTCGAAATAGCCGGGAACGTAACTGCGAGCGCACAACATGACGACCGTACGCCCGATCACTACATCCATCCCTTAGCCTATTTTTGTTTGTTTTTTCAGTCTAGGCTAAATTGTGGTAGGCTAGGCTAAATTCTTTAGCATGTGTAGGCCTGTGCTTTCCAATAGAAGTAAAAATATGTAGCCTAGCCTAATGCAATTTTACTAAAACCCAAGCCTACCTGAATATATGCAGAGCTCAACAGCAAAAACAAACAAAAGGCAAGAATGGGGACGGATGTAGAGTTCGGGCATACGGTCGTCATTGTTTACATAGGGCGCTCGCCGCGCTCGCACTTACGTTCCCGTCTATTTCGACGCTATATTTTCTGCTATTTGCCCCCTGTCATTAGGCCTACTACATGAATACTAGGTTAGGTTAGGTTAGGTTAGGTTAAAATAGACGGGAACATGATGGGAAAGGTCCGATGCCACTACGCGTAATGTAAACAAAGATGGCGGTACGCCCGCTCACTACATCCTACCCCAAGAATGTAGCTACCGGGTGTAGGAATTAGGATACCGCCCGTCTTGTTTACACTACGCGGACGCTCACCATCATGTTCCCGTCTATTTTGACTGCCTTTGGATACAAAAATACATTACCCTAACCAAACAACCTAACCTAACCTAACCTAGTATTACCGGTATAGATTTATAAGTATTTATTTTATTAGGCTATAGGCCTAAGTATTTATAGATTATTTATGTTGTATGTCGGTAGTGGTACACCCGGTAACTAGTTCTACATCCATTCCCAAAAAATATGTTGAGTAGTGAAATAAAATTAGGTTAGGCCTAGGGCTGTTTTCTCATAGGCCTAATAACCTTAGGCCTATGAAGTTTACTAGGCCTATTGGCTAACCTAATTTAAGTTATTTCACAAAATACTGATACCCAGCCCTCCTTATACATTATTTTCCATTGTTAAATAAGTTTGTGCTTAACTGCAGTAATGAAAAACCTGTATAAACTAGCCAATGTCTAAAGACTTGGATAATTGGCATCACACGTAGGCCTACTACGAAATTTAAGTAAAACTATGGGATAAACATGTTACTCAAGCAAAAATGCAATGCCGAAATTGCTAAAAAAAATACATTAGAGTTAGTGGAAGTGCTTCCCTGAAGCAGAACAGAGGGTAGTAATATAACATGGAGGTATGATAATAAGGAGGCGGCATGTGCCTATCTCCCCATACACTCAGACTGACGCCGGTGGGTGGAGATTATCGGCCCGGTGGGCGGGGCTTATTCACAGGAGATTGACTCAAAACATTGGTATCTCCCCTTCGAGTTACTGCAATTTGTCCCTTGTTTTTGCCTTATCAGACAAAGAAATGTATACATTTGGATGTATTTAAAGAACAGAAAGCTTTGTTTTTTTATTTGCTACAAGTATATGTGTTTCAATAGGATATGTTATATAACCATAGACCATAGTGTATAGCTATGTAGGCCTAGATATAACCATGCATGGTGGAGTACATAAAAAATAACCACAATGTCAGCTCTTTTACAGTAAAATAATCACTATAAATAAAGTTCCAGGAAATAAATAAAACTGTTTTATAATAATAACATAACATAACACATTTTACCTATACAGTATTTACATTCCCTCGAATTGTATTAGCTTTGTGTACTCTTGGCGACTTTTACTTCGCTTTTTATGTATTACATTTACCTAGGTTAGATTAACCTAGCCTAACCTAGGTTAGATTAACCTAGCCAAACCTAGTTTGTATATATGAAACCTAGGTTGATTACAGATTAGATCAGATTAACCTATCTTAACCAAGTTTAATTTAGGTTAAAAAGCTGTGATTTTGTTGCTTTTTGCAAGCTTTTTCGGCAAGAGTTGTGTCATCGGGCATACCACTACCGACACACAGCATAACTAGGCTATAACTCATCTCTAAAACATTAACCTAACCAAACAACCTAACATTGTATTAATGTAGAATAGGTTAGGTTAGGTTCTTTAGTTAGGTTAAGTGTTTATAGATGATTTATGCTGTATGTCCGTGGTGGTACGCCCGTTAAGACAACCCTTACCGCGCTTTTCCCCCACAAATTCCCTCTCTTCATAGCCTTGCCGACTAGGGGGGGGGGCCTTGGTATTGAGTGAATAATAATAGATAAATATTAATCTCAGCTAGTTTCATTATCACCGAAGGATAGATATGAAAACAGACTATAAAACGAATGATATTAAATATTGGTGAAAGAGCTGTTGGTCCCCAAAAAGTAACATTTACCGTAGGCCTATCCTGTAGCTTACCAATATGCAAGCTACTCGGTTTCGTCTTTTTAACACCCTGTACTTAAGAGTAAAGCTACTTAATTCAGTGTTTCACTATCACCGTGGTGTTTGTTTACAGGTTCCATTTGTGTCAATATACTTTCTATTCAAATACTCATGCAGGGGGATACAATGCGGTAGGTAATTTGTTTCACTTCATACACGCATACTCTTTCACCCAATTTACTTAATTTATTTGACGTTTTTATTGGTATTCGCTTCACCACTTACCTGTGGAATGTTATAGAGGCACTACGCTCCCTTTCCGTGCATCCATAGGCTGAACAAGCTGGCATTGTGTGACTTTGTGTCTAAAAATCAGACATCACAACATCAGCTGATTCAATGTTTTGAGTCAAAGGGGGGTAGGGAGATAGCGGACCAATAGCGTGCTAGCGTCAGGGCTGTGACGTCATGTCGCCTCCTTATATCATACCTCCATGTAATATAAGGCCTGGAAGGCTTTGAGTATCCGGCCCTGAGCTGGTAAACAAACAAAAACACAAACTCCGCACAATTTCAATTACGTATTTTCATAAAATATATATACTGTAGGTTTGTATCACAAAGCTCAAATACATACCGGTACATCATATTTGGATATACTTCGAATGAGGAATCTCTGAGTTTAATATGATAATTTTTATGTGTCTGATTACATCCAATAGTGAAGTAGGCTATATACGAATTATTCCAAGAGACGAAAGCGATAAATAAGTAAGTCAGTGTTGCCAATAGAGCTACTTTAATGCTACATCTTAAAACGCTACATACTTCAATTTAGCTACCATTTTCCCATAACTCCTAGGGATACTCTATAAATATCTAGAACCATTATACATTATAAAACATGCAAAACAAACCAACAAAAAACATTCCAGAGTTGTGGCATCATTCTAGAGATGGTTTGCATTTATTCAATATCGAGAGGATATTCTAGCGGCTTTTGAGAAAGGAATCTAGCGATACAGTTACTCCCTCTCTCGCTAACTACACACGCAAAGGGACTCCAACCCAGACTTTGTTATATAGTCTATATTTGAGCTACACTTGTCCAAACTAGTTATATTAAGTTATGGCAGTGAGTTATGTGTAGGATGGAGTAGGATTGAAAGCCTAAATCATAATTGTTATGGGCAGATAAGGTTTATGTCAGCATAAAGTTCGTAATAGCAGGGTCAAGGCAAGGAAAGGAGCATCAGGAAAGGATTGTCCTCTTCAATAGGCGTAGGTGTATTTCCCCGACATCCAGCGCCGCCAAGCGGTTTATAGGTATAAACAAAATCTGCCAGGCATTAACTGAATGGGGAGGAGGCGTTTTATTCTTCAGAATTCCTTATTGTTCGTACATTCACACACTGTATACATGCAAGTGGTCTTCAGCAGAGTATCATCTTAGTTTGTATAAACAATATCAAGAGGGAAACAAATGGTTTGATCAACATATTATCACCTATTGGCCTCTAAAGGCGCCACTGTCGCTGTAGAACAGATTTATTACATTGAGTGGGCTCTCCTCTTTTACACCTTGGTGAAGGCTGTCACACAGGCAATTGTCAAACTCTGAAGGTCCATATCAGTGTTATTAACCCGGGAACTGCGGGAAGACTCTTAAGAGTTCCCCCGGCGGACTGCGGGAAGACTCTTAAGAGTCAGGGAAAAAAAAAAAATCAATTTAAAACCGAAAAAAAAAGTATTTTTATTTTTTTATTTATTTTTTATTTTTTTGCCCCTGGGCCATGCAAAATATTACTCCTCTACCTCCCCTCCTTCCTCACTTTCCTCCCCTCCTTCAGTTATCACCTATTTTCCCTGTTATTCCCTTATAATGTGGTATATTTTCGTGCTAACATTAGCGAGTTGCAAGCAGGGCATTGTCATCATTGTCATCTATTGCAACGAGTGCAATAGAGAGAGAGAGAGAGTATCGATCGACAGTGTCTCTCCAGAGGTGGAGGAAAGTGGCGGGAAAGGAGGTTGCGTCAGCCATACATTATGTAACTCCTGGCCTGTATTGCCGATTTTGACCATCCAAACGCTGTTTCCACTTGTTTTATTATTGTAACAGGTTAATACCTTTATAATCAACCTATAATAGGCGCATATGGAGAAGTATTAATGCTATTTATGGTAAAATAAATATTTTAGTGATGGAAACAGCTCAAATACATGCGCACAGGCAGAGGTGTCTCATACCCCCCATGCGCACTTCAGAGGTTAAACAAAGCATTTGGCAAAGGGAGGGGTCAAATTGGATTTTAGGTCACGTACGTGTTTTTTGTATTATAATCCTTTTTCTCATCAGTTTCTTCATTGATTAGTGTGTTTAAAGGTGTTTTTCCTTCTGGAAATTCATATTTACCCATTATTTTGCAATATTAAAACATGCCCCCTAAAACCATATTTTGTCATTACCCTAACCTAACAACCTAACCTAACCTGGGGGCTGCCGCCCCCAGACCCCCGCAGGGTTAGTATTGATATAGAATATGACAAAATACTAAAACTACGGTAAAAAAATTAAAAATATTAGTTCTCAGCTGATACAAGATGGCCGCCATCACCCTTATTTAACCCACAAAGTCTAAGGAAAAATAATTTAATCTGCAGCGGTAAAGACATATATTGTGGTGACTAATACTCTAATACAAAGCTATAGTATACATTTATTGTGGTGACTAATACTCTAATACAAAGCTATAGTATACATTTATTGTGGTGACTAATACTCTAATACAAAGCTATAGTATACATTTATTGTGGTGACTAATACTCTAATACAAAGCTATAGTATACATTTATTGTGGTGACTAATACTCTAATACAAAGCTATAGTATACATTTAGAACATTATATCCCATACGTGACCTAAAATTCAGTTTGTCCAAGGGAGGAATTGTTGAAAACCATAGCCAATACTGTCATTCACCAAAAATAAATTTGAATTATCATTATTATTTGGTAGGGTAGGTATGTATAGGTAGGTTGGCTAAATAATTGCTGGAATTTGTAGGGACTCGAACTGTTTTGAGAGTTAAATAAAAAAAAAATAATAGATCTGAATAATAAATTGACTATGTTATGAACCAAAACTGGGGGATGCGTGGAAGCCTATAGACTGTAGACGGTAAACTTTGTGTGGGTAGCGAATGCGGTTTTAAAGTCATTTAAGAATAGACAATTTTCAATGCTGCAGCCAAACTATTCCACCCATTTATATTCTTTTGGTATCAAAACGTTCGGAATCGCGAGACTCACCCAACTACGCAAGCATGGCTTTGATCATCGGCGTAGTTTTCAAGATGTGAAATTTTAAGTGGAATTAGAGGTTTTTTCAAGATTGCTGGAAAAATCCCACGTGCAAAAGCAAAACCTTCTCTATAACATTTGCGGAGCATTAGTAGGGGAGTCCATATGCCAAAGCCCAGTCGTTTCCTATGAGTGGGAGAGACGGTATTTAAGCGTCAAGTTTTTTGGGAATTCGGCTGCCACGGACCTGTTTGGCCGCCATGCCTGATGTTTAGCATATCAAAAGTTGCCCAATACAAAAACGCACCTCTTGTGAAAGTTTGATCCCGATCCAAAAAGCGGTTCTGGAGTGATTGCGTCGAAACCGGCGCGTAAGAATAATTTGGATGAAAAATCGGGGTCAATAGGAGGCGCTACAATATAGGTAGCAAAATTCTAATGGTAGTTTTGGGTTCCTATCATCATATGCTTCATTTCTATATACTTTTTATCCCCGGGGGAAAACAAAAAAAAATCTTGGGTTTTTTATTTTTTTATTGTATTTGTTTTTATTTTTTTATTAACCTAACCTAACCTAACCTAAATGTATTTGGGGGCTATTAGGTTAGGTTAGGTTAGGTTAGGTTAGGTTTTTTGGTTAGGCTAATGACCAAAACAAAAAATCCCAAGAAAATAATTGAAAAATCCCAAGATTTTTTTTTTTTTCCCCGGGGATAAAAAGTATATAGAAATTTAGCATATGATGATAGGAACCCAAAACTATGGTACCATTAGAATTTTGCTACCTATATTGTAGCGCCTCCTGTATATTGACCAAAACCGGGTTTAATGATTACAATAGGGGTTCCCCGTAGGGGTCGAACCCCTAATAATAATAATAATAATAATAATAATAATAATCTATGTTTGGTATAAGACACATTAAAGGGGCTCATTTGACTGGGCTGCCTTCTCCCTCATGCTTAACCCCATTAGCTTTCTTATTTTAAGATTTCCACCCCATTAGTTTGGCGATTTTAAGATCTTTCGCCACATCTCATTGTCAACTTTAAAACCTTTCGTGCCATTAGCTGTCGATATTTTCCTGGCGAGCGATAGCGCGCCTTCAATTTACGAGAGACTGCCCATCGGCCGGGATATTTTGAAATATATATATATATATCTCGAAGGTGGGGGTTTGGGGATTTTTATAAAGCTTGATGGAGGTCTAGGGAGCAGTCTATATAAAACAAAACAAAATAATAATAAAGAAAAAGAAAAAGGAAACAAAAATCACCTTAACGTTGTAATATGGGCTAAGTTACGTAAAAGACACATTCAACTCCGCGAGAATATATTTGAGGAAAGTTAGGTATTCATGAGGAAAAAAGTTTAAGGTGAAGATGCCAGACTGTGACTATGAGAGAGGCTACATCCCGATATATTACGAATTACATACAGTATATATTTGTCGAGGCCCCCAGAGCAACAAGAGACGATATGTCAAATACAAAAAGTGTCGGGAAACAGCTCCAGGTAAATTGATACGGTGTGACAGTCACGAGTTTTAGCATGTGTTGGTTTGTTTTTTGCATTTTTTCTTTGATATACAGTGTTGTTTTATACCAAGGACTGTCGCAAATGAGTATTTACCCATTATCCAACAATCTAAAAACACGGCCCCCACTAGTGGGGAGGGCTATGAAGATCAGGGAAATTGCGGGGTAAAAGGGGAAAAATAGGGGTAATATGGGAAGAACTCTGAAAATATAAAATAGAAAAGTAAGAAAACGTTAAAATGTGAAAATCCGAGCCAAGTTTGGCAAAAGTTGGCTCGGATTTGGATATTTTTCAGAGTACAAAAACCCAAAAATTGGGAAAAAAGTTGGCTCGGCTTTTGGCATTTTTCAAAGTAAAAAAACCCAGTAATTGAATTTTGAGAGTTGGCTCGAGTTTTCATGTTTTTTGAAACCCATTAAACCCCAAAATTTGAAAACCCGAGCCAACATTTGCCAAAACTTGGCTCGGGTTTAGCGATTTTTTGAAGTAAAAAAACACAGTAACCTAACGTAGAACGTTGGATACAAGAATAACCCTTACCTAGCAGCTAGTATGTGTCCCTAGTTTATCCCATACCTACCAGCTGATACCTTGTCATGAACCTAACTAAGAAACCTAACCTAACCTAACCTAACCTAACCTAAAGCAGAAATCCCGTAAAACAGGACTTGTCATTATGCAGACAAGACTCTGTGTTTTATCTTATATCTCCCTTATAATACATTTGCGAAGGGAAGGACATATATATAGGACTGAAGACTTATATAACATACCTATAGGCTACCTCTCTCTTACTTATGCCTAATATCCTAATCTCTTCTAAAGATGTACTTTCTACCCTCTCTGGGCTTAACACTAATAAGGCGTACGGTCCGGACGGTGTTCCTCCTGTTGTTCTCAAAAACTGTGCTTCCATGCTGACTCCCTGCCTAGGCAAACTCTTTCGTCTCTGTCTATCCTCTAACGTCTTCCCTTCATGCTGGAAGTTTGCTCACATTCAACCTGTCCCAAAGAAGGGTGACCGCTCTCAACCCTCCAACTATCGTCCAATTGCTCTTATCTCTTGTCTTTCTAAAGTTTTTGAAACTATTCTTGCTTCCAAATTTCTTAAGCATTTCTCTTCTCATAATCTGTTCTCAGATCGCCAGTATGGCTTCCTTAAGGGTCGCTCTACTGGTGATCTTCTTTCATATCTTACTAACTCTTGGTCATCCTCCTTTCGGGACTTCGGTGAGACACTAGACATATCGAAAGCCTTCGATAGAGTCTGGCATAAATCTTTAATTTCTAAACTACCCTCCTTCGGTTTCTATCCCTCCATCTGTGCCTTTGTCTCTAATTTCCTTTCCGGCCGTTCCATAGCTGCGGTTGTGGACGGCCATTGTTCACTTCCTCACCCTATAAACTCTGGTGTTCCTCAGGGCTCTGTCCTATCTCCTATTCTCTTTCTAATTTTTATAAATGATCTCCTTAACTCTACCTTAATTCCCATCCATTCATACGCGGACGACTCAACCTTACACTACTCCATTACTTTTTCAGAACGCCCCAGCCAGCAATCCCTCAACGACAAACGTAATGAAGCCATAGAACTCTTAAATTCTGATCTAAATACTATTTCCAATTGGGGCAGAGAAAACCTTGTTAACTTTAATGCTTCCAAAACCCAATTTCTCCATCTATCTACCTGTCAGGATCTCCCAGCGGACTATCCCTTATTCTTCAACAATACAAAAATCAACCCTTCATCTTCTCTCAATATTCTTGGTGTCTCTTTTTCTTCTGCTCTCATTTGGAAGGACCATATTACCAGTCTTGCTAAGGCAGCCTCCCAGAAGCTGGGTGTGCTCAACCGCCTTAGGGGGTTCTTTTCCCCTGCACAGCTTCTTGCTCTGTACAGGGGCATAGTGCGCCCTTGTATTGAGTATTGTTCACATGTGTGGGGAGGTTCCTCTCACACCGCTCTCCTAGACAAAGTTGAAAGGAAGGCCTTTCGTATCATTAACTCCCGTCCACTCACCAACTCTCTGCAATCTCTCTCTCTCCGCCGCAATGTTCATCTCTCTCGCTATTCTATCGCTACTATAATAATCAGTGTTCCTCAGAGCTATCCCAGTGCATACCACCTCCTTTACGTAGGGCACGTGGTACCCGTCTTGCAACTCAATCCCACCCCTACTCTGTGCAACTCTCCAACCCAAGAGTGAAACGTTACTCTCAAACTTTCTTCTACTCAACAGCTGAGCTCTGGAACTCTCTCCCAGAATCAGTCTTTCCCTCTTCCTATGACTTAAATTGCTTCAAACTCCGTGTGTCCAGGCATTTTGGCTCGAACGTCCCTTGATTTTGGCCCTGTCACTCTTTCAACTATGGGGGAGGCACTCGCTATAGGCAGTTATGCCTTTTGCCTCCCTCAATCACATAAGAAAAAAAAAAAAAAAAAAAAAAAAAACCTAACCTAACCTAACCTAACCTAACCTAAAAGTAATACGTGGATAGAAACTAACCTAAAATGTACGCAATTACCAAAGCAGCACTGGATCGCGCAACTGTAAGGTCCCCCGAGTAAGGTAGGAGGGAAAAAAAAAATCTATAAAGCAGAAATCCCGTAAAACAGGACTTGTCATTATGCAGAGAAGACTAGTGTTTTACCCTACCGGTATATCTCCCTTATAATACATTTGCGACGGGAAGGACTAATTATATAGGACTGAAGACTATTATATAACATACCTATAGGCTACACAAACATCGATGGGGATTGTAACTGTCAAACCGTAAAATCTTACCCAGCTCCAAAGTTTGAGAACTTCTATCAACCATAACATTTTGGTTATTAGGTTTACACTGTCTTGATAACGTAATGCATAAATGAGCGGAATTTCGGTGTTAGTATCCTTGGTTCGAGTTCTTGAAGTGCCACATGTATTTGTTGATTTCATTAATTGAGTTTAGAATTGAAGTTGGTTTGTGAAAAATAAAATATAATACACAGTTGTAATTTACACTAGTTAGGCCTAGGCCTATAGGGATTAGTTAATTGTATATTTGGTTGATTGTTTATACGATTTTCTAAAATAATTATGGTAGATATTCAGTGTATACTAAATTATTTGGAAATTATGATAATACGATATGTAAGAAGACCAGTTTACAAGATACAGAGTTGAATTTGATGTTATATTATACGTACTGAAAAACAAGTAGTTTGTATACCGGTAACAATTATGAAAGGAATAAAACATGTTATGGTTTTGTATAGAAGTTTTCAAACCTAGATGCCGTTTTCTGACAGTACGGGTACTCACCAAAAAGAAGAAAGGAGTGAAGGTTGTATAGCGTAATCCATTAATGGTCCAGGTCGGTTCCCAAGGGAGTCCAATCCATAGTGTCTTAATCCAATCATAATCCATGGCGCACACGTTTCTTCACTGCCTCAGCAGTCTTATTCCTGGGAGTCTTTTAACCCCTCTTGTCAGGTATCACTGCACCAAAGCATAGCGATTATTTTGTTCAGTAAGTCCATGGAATCACTCTTATTTATAATTTTCCTGCCTCTTGAGTTGAAGTACCGGTACTGTTCACCTAGACCTCTTTTCTGTTTTGCAACATTTCTAGCCCAACCAGAGGGCTTACGAGATCGTTTCCAACCCCTCACCACCCTCATCACCATGTTCATCACTACCCTCATTACCATGCTCATCACCACCCTCATTACTATCCTCATCACCATGTTCATTACCACCCTCATCAATGCTCATCACCACCCTTATTCACCACTCATCACCACCTGTTGCACCAACACTGTCCCCACTCACTGCCTATTCACTTCACTATCGACCTCCTCATCAACAGTTTCACCACAATCACCACCAGTTTCTTCATTACTATCCATTTCCCCACGTTTAGGAAGATATGCGGGATCATGATAATCGCTATAATCACTTAAATCAGACCACACCCACCGTGGCTTCACAATTCCTTTATGACTGTAGAATGAGGTAGCAGTCCTCCCACTTTTTGTTGGCAACTGAACCCCTAATGGGCCTGAAACGGGCTCAATGTCACTATTATTGTCTTCACTGACACTGTCTGCCATTGTGGTACAATTCTAGAGACCTGACAAAGCGTAAACACTATGTAAATCTAGATATTAAGCACGATTTTCGGACGACCTCCCGCCGAGTTTTGTTTACATGTGGGAGAGCTCTGGAGGGCTTGGGAACCGAGGTGTTTAGGCACATAACTTATTTATTATTATTTTGCCTTGTTCCTTATTTTAGGGAGTTATTTCAAATATTTCATATGAATTAATGATTTTATACATAGTTTTTAATAATGTATCCATTCTAATAGCTATGTTTTTATTAATTATGTATCGGGAATCGAAACACATGCCCTACGAAGCTCTCAGCTGGAGGACATCGTCCCTTCTCCCACCTACATTTCCGAGAATAATCATGCTAAGGCGATAAGGTAGAAAAGGTAAGTTCACTCTAGGCACTGCCAACCTTATGACAGGGTTTTTGGCAAATATCCACTTTACATCAAAAGTGTATGTATCTAGCGATATGATGCAACTAATAACTCAATTTTGCTTAAAATCGCATATTCGTCCCTTGTTGCACTGGGATCCCCATTTATATATATATATATATATATATATATATATATACTGTATGTACAGTATATACTGTATATATTCAATGGTCAAATTTGAGGGGGTCCAATAAGGTAGGTTTTGGAAGCAGTGACTTGATCGAGTGTTAATTAATAGTTGAATACTTTCAATTAAGATACCCAATAAATTGGTAATAACCAAGTTCAATAAAATTCATTAATAGATTTTTGAGATATTATGCAGGCACACACAAGTAAAAATCTCCCCTTAAGGATGTCATTTACATCTACAATGGCCGACCACCTGGCCATATCTCTCCGCCATTACCCTCACCACTGCATATAAATGGGCCATATGCATACATAATTCCCATTGTCTCCTTTTGTTACCTCAGTGTTCTTTTGTTCCTTCCCCCTGGTGTCTTATGTTCACGGGCTTCCGTCGTGTATATAATTATGGTCTGTTCTTCCTATTCTCCTTTCCTTCTTGCATTCCTCTATTTTGTTATTCGCACTTCCTCTGCATCGGTTTATCTCCTTGTTTTTATGTTCTCCCCCCTTGTCTTATGTTCAAGAAATGCACTGAACTATCCAACTCTAGCTCTTCCCAAGCTTTCTGGCATCTAGCCAAAAATCTCTCCAACCATTTTTCTTCCTCGTTTTTCCCGCCCCTTTTCCACTCTGCTGGCACAACCATCACTTCTTCCTCTGACAAAGCTGAACTCTTTGCTCAAACTTTCGCTAGAAATTCCACCTTGGATGATTCCGTTGCTATTCCTCCCTCTCCACCCCCCTCTCTCCTACTTATGACTAATATCCTAATCTCTTCTAAAGATGTACTTTCTGCCCTCTCTGGGCTTAATACTAAGAAGGCGTACGGTTCGAATAGTGTTCCTCCTATTGTACTAAAAAACTGTGCTTCTGTGTCGACTCCCTGCCTAGGCAAACTCTTTCTTCTCTGTCTCTCCTCTAACGTTTTTCCCTCTTGCTGGAAGTTTGCTCGCATTCAACCTGTCCCAAAGCAGGGTGACGGCTCTCAATCCTCCAACTATCATACAATTGCTCTCATCTCTTGTATCTCTAAAATTTGTGACACTATTCTTACTTCCAAATTTCTTAAGCATTTCTCTTATAATTTACTCTCAGACCACCAGTATTGTATGGTTTCCTTAAGGGTCACTCTACTGGTGATCTTCTTTCATATCTTACTAACTCTTGGTCATCCTCCCTTCGGGACTTCGGTGAAACCTTTTCTTTTGCGCTAGACATATCGAAGGCCTTCGATAGAGTCTGGCACAAATCTCTAATTTCTAAACTACCCTCCTTCGGTGTCTATCCCTCCACCTGTGCCTTTGTCTCTAAATTCCTTTCCGGCCGTTCCATAGCTTCAGCTGTGGACGGCCATTGTTCACTTCCTCATCCTACCAACTCCGGTGTTCCTCATGGTTCTGTCCTATCTCCAATTCTCTTTCTAATTTTCATAAATGATCTTCTCAACTGTACTTCCAGTCCTATCCATTCTTATGCAGACGACTCTACCTTACACTATTCAACACTTATCTTCTGATCTGACTTCCATTTCCAATTGGGGCAGAGAAAACTTTGTTGCTTTTAATGTTTCCAAAACCCAATTTCTCCATCTATTTACCTGTCGTATACTCCCAGAGGACTATCCCTTATACTTCAACACCACAAATTAACCCTCTCCGACATATGACTCGATTTTGAGCCTATTGGGGATACTTTAAAGCTTTTGTTACCATCAGGGGTATTTAGAAACGTTTACTTTAGTTACTTCAACCTCTGCAGTTGTCTTTGAGTTGGCTGTGGGCAGAAAACTAATTTAGGAGAGGTAATTATAAGAGTGAGAGAACGCTATTTCTTATTGCTAATCTGGCAACCTCTGCGTCATAAATGCGTGAAAGGGTTAAATCAACTCTTCATCTTCTCTCAGTATTCTCAGTGTCTCTTTTTCTTCTACTCTCTCTTGGAAGGACCATATTACCAGTCTTGCTAAGGGGGCCTACCAGAAGATGGGTGTGCTCAACCACCTTAAGGGGTTCTTTACCCCTGAACAGCTTCTTGCTCTGAACAGGGAGCTGTGCGTCCTTGTATTGAGTATAGTTCACATGTGTGGGGAGGATCCTCTCACACAGCACTTCTAGACAAAGTAGAAAGGAAAGCCTTTCGTATACTTAACTCCCGTTGTTACGACCGGGCACTCGGGTACACTAGGGCTCTTACACAGGACTCGAGTATGGCTCGCTGCCACAACGGAAACACACGATCCCAACCCCAGAGTACTGCCAGCCGAACAAAAAACGCCACTACACTCCAGAGTTCTATCTGCTATAACGGGGTATACAAGAACTCGGTACTAGCGTTTCACACAACAGACTAATAACTAGACGGGAGTTATCTAGTCTGGTCAACAATCAAACAAAGAAGAAAGTACTACAACACTAAAGAATAGTGTTGGCCGAAGCCGAAGTAATCCACCCTTGAACTAAGAACTTAAGAAGTCCTCCACCCTCTACTTCGGATCGGCACTATTACGTTACGTTAAACAATAGTCCTCGAGCATCAAGCAAGGAATCTTCTGATAAGTTAGATGCTTCTCGAATACTCATAAGAAGTAAGTATCGGATTTTGAACAGCAATTTAATGAATAACTCACTGGTAATTAAAGGCTTTAAATTGACATAAGAAGAATTATAAGAATAAGCAATAGGATATGGCAAACATTAAGAAGAAGTACTCCGACAATGCACTGGCAATAGCCTACTAAGATTGTGCTCGTGGGCCACTAATCTCTGAAGTAGCTAAGCGTGCCACACATGAAATCAATAGTGCATAAACAATAATATACATAAGGAGAAGCTTCAATACTATGCTGTATCTGCTGGTCGAGCAAAGTCTAGCTGGGATACATAAGGTTAAGAGACAATGGCTGAGCAAGCGGCTCGTAGCCTAGCGAGGTCCTTAAGACTGTGCGGCCAAATTACGTTAATTGACGGGATGCTCTCTTGAGAGATCCAGATCACTAGTATCTGGTTCTCTCCTGGCGATCCTCTCAAAGTCAAGCAAATGAGATAGCACAGTGTTGGGTGGCAGAGGCAAAAGCCCTCACTCGCAACACAGTGCTAAACTCCCACGGTACACAGTCAGAAAGACCACCTAGGCGTTCCACGTCTCCGTTGCAATTGTACTGGTTCAACCGCAACCTAGTACTCATAGGAAATCACAACTCAGAAACCCTATCCCAGTCTAGCATTGCCTAAACCAGCAGAAAACAGGAACATGAATAATCGCACACAGGGAAATGCATATACGAGTGCAACAAACATCAATCAATCCTATTCTAGTTAACCCTTCCAAAAATAGGCTATCTAACAGGCACTTATCTCGTGAGAACTCAAGCGATAATACTTTGGCTGACTAAATCTGCACCAAAGGGGTCATTGAGGTTATAAAGGGTCGAGAAGGGAAGAAGATAGGCTGTTCAGAGAGTAGAGAAAGTTCACATCAGTCGGAAGAATATGGATAGTTGCAAGGGATATGAGAAGTCGCTCTGCCTGATGAGTTCTAAAGAATTGTGGCGAGGACCTCTCCTTTTTATACTCGGCCCTCTAGCGGCATATCGCAAACTACTAAGGACCGCCCACTGACAATCATTACGTAATATTCTCTCTCAATCTGGGATCGACAAAGGATTTCCCACGCGCTTGAGGAGGGAGGAGGGAGGAGGGAGGGGGGAGGGAGGCCTACCTACCTCGTGGCGCGCTCCCGGGCCGTCGTTACATAACTCTCTCTCTTCTCCTCTCATCATTACATATAAGTCCCACAGACAACACTTATAACTAATGATATAAAATAGAACTCGTTGACTCAGATGAAAACAAAATACATATTTATAATACTTATAGTACAACGGCTCACATAAACTAAGTTAGGAAACTCTACACAGACTACAGCCAAAGTTCCTGCCCTGACGATCCTAGCGAGAGTGGGGCCTGACTGGGCGTTCTGTACAGCATGCTCATACTCGACATGCGTCACACCTCCCCCAAGATTTTACTTGCTCAACCCTGAGCTAAAATCTGATATACAGAACCCCATCAAACCCCTCACACCCAGCGACCGCATGGCACTAAAACAACGCTGAGTTTATCACTAAAACACATCTTATAAAAAAAAATTCACATTTCATAACTCCTCCCAACAATAGTAAAAGACATAATATCATGCTCCCAGAGCGAGCTTACAGCAGCTCAGCCGTTTGATAGTTCGTGGACTACTCAAACTCTATAGGCTATGACAAACTTATACAATTATCTATAACAAAAGAAAGAGTTTTTTTTATGATTTTTATATTTTAATATGTTTTTCCGGCTGCACTATAAGGGCAGCCTATTTTTTCTTCTATACCAAACGCTCAACTCCTGCTTTACGACCCAATACGCTGGGCTACAACCGCGAGCCAACAAGCACCAAGCGCAAAATACTATTCAAACTAAAGCAGGAGGCTACCCGTGTGTCAATCTACCCAGGATCATATACCCTTGAACGACCATCTGCAACCACGTTGTCACAACCGGCAATATGGCGTATGTCCAGGTTATATACCAATAACCTTAGTGACCACCTGGTCAGCCTCATATTCCGATTGTGAAACTGGTCCAAGATCTTGAGAGGGTGATGATCTGGGTAAACTACAACGACCGGACCATAGGCTGGAACATAGACCTCGAAATGCCCCAGCGCATCATCGTCCTTTTCACTTTCATTCATCAGGTTCTGAAACGTTGCTAGTGCATTCTTAAGTCCGTCAGGCATAACATTGCACTGGTAGGTACTCCCGTCCACAACAAAACCACATACCTCTTTAGCACGCTCGGACAAAGTTACAAGCAACGACCACTCACGACATTCCTTATCCCTCAGACCCTTCGTCCACACGTAATCCAGCTCTGCTTGCACCATAGGCTGTCGAGCAGGATTTATACGGTAGGGAATTAAACTGAGCCTTGCACTATCTCCAGCCTGCATGTCGGATTCTACCCCGTACATCAGGCCTGGAGAAGCAACAAACATGCGAAAGTACTGCCATAGCCTAGTAAATAACTGCCTTGCACTGTCTCCACGAACAACATGCCTAGTGCCCTCCCACAACCCAGCCGAGACCGCAGCTTCTAACCTGTAGTCTCCCTCCTTCTCCACCTTCGTCCCTAGAACAGCCAGGTCATGGGAGGGACAATCAGTACCACCTGTGCAGTCACTCCCATAGTTCATTATTGCTAAGGTTTCCCCGCCGATACCGTACATGCGCACCCCCGCATTCCTTGTGACGACATCTGCCTGCGCAGCATCACCGCTTTCAGCGACATGGCCAGATACAGTCGGTCTATGGTAGGGCTGTTGCATTAGACTAGAGCAGCATTGGGAGGCTATGCGACGACCGGGCACTGCGATACCACAGCCGACCTTACCAATCTGCTCAATGTCCTCCTTTTGACCACCACCCTTGGCAGCCATGGGTCGACCCTGACCTGGCAACCATGCCAAAGCCTCGTCGCCCACCTTAAACCACCGAAACAACGAGGCTAACGGTCTTTCAACAGTCACGTGACCTGCCCGTGGAACATCTTGCACCGCCCGAGTTGTGAGACTCAGGGGCTCGGCACAACCAGTGGGGTATGAACCGAGCTGGTGCTGGAGTGCTGCACACTGCTGCTCAGGCAGGTGCTCTAGCGCTTCCACAGCCACCAGACTCGTGTCCCCCGCCCACGGCTCCGCCGAGACATAACAATCCCTTCTCTTCTCCACCTGTGCCCTACTACCCCCCTCTCCTTCTCCACCTTGGCCGCGGCAGACCAACGCAGGGACAGCAGGATGCTCAGGTGGTTGCCTCACAAACTCCTCCAACAGGTTCACATGACATGCTTCCCCGTCCTCGTGTTTGATCTCGACAGCACCATTGCCACACTTCTGAACTTCCGGATCCTCCAACTGCAGTTTACAAATATCTGAGGGAACCAACCCGTCCAGATGCTTCCGAAGCAACCCAAGTCCTCCCCCAACATCAAACTGAGCAACCCTTTTTTCTCTCCGTGTGCAACGTTGCTGCCTCGGAGTCTCTTCCTGCCCTACCTCCTCACTAGCTGTGACAGGTCCTGGGGCCTCTCCAGACTCCAACATAGGTGCCAATACTAAATCACCCAGGAGAGCCGCCGAGTCAAAACTCTTAAAACCAACTCCAGCTTTAGCCTCCTCCTGTTGATCGTTCCTCTGCTGGTCTGAAGACGGAGGACTAGGCTGTGACACTTTAGCTGCCCGAGCTCGGGTGACAACACACGCCATGGGTTGTGCCTGGCACCGCTCGACACACTCTTGCTCTTCCCTACTCACGTCGGCCGTCCTCTCGGCAACGACTAAGGGTAGAACCTCAGAAGCGGGCATTGCAAAGTCGTTGCCGAGAAGAAGGTCGACGCCCTCCACTGGCAGTTTCTCCACAATCCCGACATCCAATTCACGTGTCACACCATCCACCTCCAACTCCAACCGCACCAGCGGGTATGACCGAGTTGCATTAATACCCTGCACCACTACCACCCGAGCCGCATTTATAGGGTAGCCAGTCAAGTTATTCATCAGAGTCTGGGAAGCACCTGTATCACGCAAGACCTCTACTCCATGCTTGCGCCCCGCCCACATCACGCAACCCCGTCCTCTATGGTCGCAAAAAACATCCTGAGCAGGGTTCGAGCCTCCCAGGTGCTTCTGCATTGGCTGTGCCTCAGCCTCTGACGAACTGCCCCGGGCAAACTCAGAAAACTTCGGAGACACACCAATGTTGCAGGCCAAAGACACAGCTGCTGTAGGTGGTTTGCTAGGACAGACTCTTGCAAAGTGCCCCTTTTTATGACAATGATAACACTCCAACTCCCCTCTGGGCTTCCCTTGGTACTGGGAAGGGCCCGGCCCCTTCTTAAATGGGACGGTGCTAGTCTTGTGGTCAGTCTTGGTATCATAGCTCTTGTACTTGTTTGCATAAGGTATATCACTAACTCGAGGGGGTGGGGCATCACGCCCCTTGTTACCTGCCTCACTACGCTGGGCAGACCCGCACCCACGAATTAGTGATAGCCGGAGGTCAGCCATCTCAGCTGCCTCCTGTAGAGTTTTAGGGTTCTTTTCTTTGATAGTTAAAGTCATATCTGCACCAGTACACTTATAAAACTGCTCGAGCAGAAACAGCTCAGTCAACTGTTCGGCCGTCTCAGCTTTCTCAGAACGTGTCCAGTTTGTAAGTGCATCTTTTAAGTCCCGGGCATGTTCAAGAAAGGTCGCCTCCCTAGTCTTTGTAACACCCCGAAACTTCAATCGATATGTTTCTGGTTGCAACTCGTATGCCCGTACGACAGCTCTCTTCAATACTGGGTAGTCAATGCAAGACTCTAAAGGCAGTGCATCATTAAGCCTTCAGACCCTTACCCGTAAGTCTTGAGGAGACTAGAGCTGCCCACTTCTCTTCAGGCCAATTATGCTCCCTACACTTCTTCTCAAAACGATTAAAAAATTCTGTGACTTCAGTTTCACTAAATGCCGGCACCAATTTGACTAAGTGGGACAAGGACTGTTCTCTTACTTGGCCCTCACGGCCCATCCGAGTCCCTGTCGACTCTGCACGAGTCTTATCTAAATCTATTTGAGCACAATATTTCTCTGAGTCGTACCTAAGCTCAGCCTCATGCCTCCTAGTCTCAGCCTCAATCTCATGCCTCCTAGTCTCATTCTCCTGCTTCCTAGACTCAGCCTCAATCTCCTTCTCCTGCTTCCTAGACTCAGCCTCAATCTCATACTTCCTAGACTCAATTTTAGCAAGCTCAAGTCTAAATATCATATCTGGAGACAGGCAGGAAGAGGGAGCTGCCACTACTGAAGGAGGGGGGGGCAAGAACTGGGGAACCACCATACGCACCGCCCGAGGGCACTCCAATCTTCCAATTCTCATCCCTCTGTGGGAGAGTGCTAACCTCCGGCAACTGAGTGGACGGCACTGTGGGAGTCGAGTGAGAGGGGATCTGGGGAGGAACCCCCCCAAACGCCCTCTCCTCCGAAACCCCATGTCGCCCACGCAACACCCAGGAAATCAGCTCCCCCTTGGACATCCCTCCTACATTGGATAGACCCAAAACCTTGGCTATCAGGTGCAAGCCATAAACATTCACCCCAGTCAGCCTCTCCTCCGTCACATGGTACCGCTTACTCACAAAAACTCTAGCATCCTCCTCACTAGTTACTAACGGCACCTCCTCAAATGGCATCTCTCGCTCCTCGTCAGTACTAGGGCACGACATACTGAAGTTCACAAAAAAATTCTCGAGACAAAAGTGTTAAACTCCCTTATGTAAGCACTAATTACTAAATTAACTGGAGTCTCTTAAATGCTCTCCTAATTGCCTTACAAAAAAAAATATTCTTCAATATGCACGCTAAAGTACGAACAAACAAATGTTGTACAACTCTGCAAAAAATTATACTGTTCACAAAATCCTAAGCAAGGTCGCCATTTGTTACGACCGGGCACTCGGGTACACTAGGGCTCTTACACAGGACTCGAGTATGGCTCGCTGCCACAACGGAAACACACGATCCCAACCCCAGAGTACTGCCAGCCGAACAAAAAACGCCACTACACTCCAGAGTTCTATCTGCTATAACGGGGTATACAAGAACTCGGTACTAGCGTTTCACACAACAGACTAATAACTAGACGGGAGTTATCTAGTCTGGTCAACAATCAAACAAAGAAGAAAGTACTACAACACTAAAGAATAGTGTTGGCCGAAGCCGAAGTAATCCACCCTTGAACTAAGAACTTAAGAAGTCCTCCACCCTCTACTTCGGATCGGCACTATTACGTTACGTTAAACAATAGTCCTCGAGCATCAAGCAAGGAATCTTCTGATAAGTTAGATGCTTCTCGAATACTCATAAGAAGTAAGTATCGGATTTTGAACAGCAATTTAATGAATAACTCACTGGTAATTAAAGGCTTTAAATTGACATAAGAAGAATTATAAGAATAAGCAATAGGATATGGCAAACATTAAGAAGAAGTACTCCGACAATGCACTGGCAATAGCCTACTAAGATTGTGCTCGTGGGCCACTAATCTCTGAAGTAGCTAAGCGTGCCACACATGAAATCAATAGTGCATAAACAATAATTTACATAAGGAGAAGCTTCAATACTATGCTGTATCTGCTGGTCGAGCAAAGTCTAGCTGGGATACATAAGGTTAAGAGACAATGGCTGAGCAAGCGGCTCGTAGCCTAGCGAGGTCCTTAAGACTGTGCGGCCAAATTACGGTAATTGACGGGATGCTCTCTTGAGAGATCCAGATCACTAGTATCTGGTTCTCTCCTGGCGATCCTCTCAAAGTCAAGCAAATGAGATAGCACAGTGTTGGGTGGCAGAGGCAAAAGCCCTCACTCGCAACACAG
>JBAKBP010026667.1:0-31335 GCA_037953745.1 Lithodes maja | reverse complement strand
GAACAGGAATATACATTCATATTAAAAACAACCATGCCCTGTCCCGACGTTGAGCCAATGCCAACACATCAGACAGCCATAATTATATCTATGTATGTTCTTGCATCCGAGAAGTAGATGTTATATATTTTAGAAGTTAAAACACCCACGATTGTCCCTAGACCTCTTATATCATTTTCCATGACGAGTATAGATATATGTAACCCGTGCTCAGTCGCCCCTTGCATTGTTCCTCTAGTAACTAAGTACAGTATTAATATTAACATTCCCTAACATCTTGTCTTGCCAGACTAAGCTTTATGAAGACCCATCGCCCCATAAATCTATGTATGCAATCCTTAGGTTAAGTATTTTTATCCGCCATTGTGTTCACCTTTTTCCATTTACTTTCCACAATTGTCATACGTCTTCCCCTTGCCTCCTTCGTATCCACAGCCCACACTACGCCAATTTACTTCGTGTCTTACACCTCTTACCCCAACCAGAGATTGTATAAGATAACCTGGTTACCAGTATCTGTCATAAGTACCCCGAAACAATAACTAAGTACCCCTACGAACTGCCGCTTTTGTTGGTATTTATATTTATATTTAATAGAAAACGCAGTTCCCAGGACCAACTAATAGTATCCATAACCCTCGGACTGATCACATAACTCTATCTTTTCCAGACTCATATACCACCCCATAGTTGCATTCCCCGGTAGCATATTTTGGCTAACGTATTCTACTGCCTTTTCAAACTTTCCATATCAAGTGTAGCCTAATGCCACCCCCACGCCCAGGGACCTTAGGGGCAAAATTTCCCTGTAGCCCTTGAACTCTCCCCCCCTCTCAGTAAGAATTCCCGCGCTTCTCGACTCTTGTCCGACCTAGCCTCTCTCTCATACCTCTTGAAGATCCTTGAATTGTCCGTTGCTAACGCTCTCCAACCTTTTATATATATACTCCTATCCAGCCTACCTTCACTTAGTAGGCCAGAACAACATTAGAACTTTACTAGCCCCTTGCATGCCATCTATTCTCTTACAACACATTCACAACCCTGCACCCAATGGTCGTCGGTGCGAGGCTAGCCGCCCCGCCAGTTACTAACTTCTATTGCCATACTTCCAGATAAATGTGGCAGAGTTAGCAACCCAGTCTCCACCACATCCAGCAAACTCTACAATTAACAACCAGCCGAGTAAAACCAGCTAGCTAAGGCACCTTCGGTTTTGGTATTAAAGACACCCACATCTGTCTCATACACAGAGGGTTATTATAAACACTGGTGATATGGCAAGCCCCTAGCCACAGCCGCCGGACGACGATCACAGAGAGAGTGCGCCCAGCTCCCCCTTTTGGCCCACCCGAGGAGGGAGACCCCCACCCCCGCGGAGGTATACCTGGCCCCTGTTTTGACTTTCGAGTCATTGCCAGGTAGCACAGGAATTCTTCCTATCAATGAACTAACCATGAATGACTAACACCTTTACTAACCTCTATTAACTCACAATAAACCATTTACCTTTCTTGCATGCTCTGATCACTAAATTAGCACCTCAGATATACCATAGAATGAAGATTGAACAATCTAGAGAGACGTTCCTATCACAGCTGTCCCCATCCTCCTCGCAAAGTAGATCCAGTCTCTCTCCCCTAAATACGTCCAGTATAGCCAAAATAGTACCTCTTACTAAGGCTCAGTTATATGAAATATAAAGGCTTTCCTATAGCCCTGTGCCACAACAGTAAATACCATCTTACCTAGTCTCCATTTCTATTGAGAGCTCAATTAAGTTCATAAGACTCGAGATCCCTACTGTCTACAGGGTCCAGAACCGAGCCTATAAATCTAACTCCCGCCCCCAGTCAAATCAGTTGAAAGCTAGACACCAACCAGTGGTCACTACCCTGCAGTTAACCTCTAGCTCTGCCCTTGTGTTGTTCCGGAGTGAGATCCCAGAACCGGCAGACTCCGTGGCAGATTTGGATGGAAGGACCTGCCCACGTATTTAAGAACTTCACACATATGGACACCCTGGACGGCCGCGGAACCAGTCGTTAGCCCCCAACATCATGGACGCAAGATAACCAGGACCAGACCCATCAGATACTACCCAAGATTCTCTTTAGCAGTACTACATCTTACTGTGCTGTTTAGAGATTTCACTAATTAAATATTTCTACGAAGTGGCTAAGACCTTGCCCAGTGTAATACAGACTTAACCATTCCATTTGGGACGTACTAAGCGATCAGTGCTCATTAATTAACAGGCGACCTTGACTCTCGTAATTACCTTATTCAGATATTAAAACTCTAGTGATATCTAACGTTCGCCCACTGATTTGCGTTCTATGTATTTCTGAAACAAGGATATAAAACTTAGATCAGTACCCCTCTGAGGTTACAATAGAATTCCCGTGCTCTAAAATACGCGTGTCTAATCTAGTCTGTGAACTACTACTTGTGCACCAGAGCTACCAGTAATAAATCTAACGGTGAATAGGAATCTACAAGTAACATGATGGTCTTCGGTATATAAACCTGTTAAAATCAAAGCCAGTGATCAGAAGATTAATACCTGAACGTTGGAAGTGGGAGACTAGGCTCCATCCAGATCCACTTATGCTAGTGTTGTTCCATTCTATTATATTGTCTTACACAAGTATTCTGCAGTGGTATATTAATAAACGTGATCGTGTAACTTGCTACCGTGTGTTTCTTTGTGTTCTCTATTCCTCATATCTTGTATTTGTGCATGCAGCCTTCTATACCCAGTCAATTAGAACTCACATTACCCAAGTTAAACCTGTAGAAAAACAGGGCATAACAGTATCGATCGACTGTGTCTCAGTGGCCTTGGGGGAAATTGGCGGGAAAGGAGTTTGCCTCACCCATAGATTATACAACTCGCGGGCTATATCTCCGATTTTGACCATCCAAACGCTGTTTTCACTCGTTTTATTGTTGTTTCAGGTTAATACCTTTATAATCAACCCCTAATAGGCGCATATGGATAATTATTAATGCTATTAATGGTACAATGAATATTTTAGTGACGAAAAACCTCAAATACGTCAGCACAGGGGGAGGTTTTCATTTACCCCCGTGCGCACTTCAGAGGTTAAGTAATTCATTTCCACTGCTCTCACTCTTGGTCTGAGTCTCTCAACCAACGTCCATGCTTCGGTTCCGTAAGTCAGTGTCGGGATTACCACACTGTCATGCAAGGACTTCTTCACTTCCATACTGACCACCCTATTTCTTGTTACTGCTTTTAGCGTTCCTACAACCCTCTTCCCCTGTTGTACCCTCTCCCGCACCTCTTCATCCATAGTCCCATCTTTACTCAACACACTGCCCAGATACTTAAATTAAAAGAGTTGACGATCTCCATAGCCTGACCGTTCAGCTTCACCTCACACTCTGTGACTTCACCCCTTTCGAAGACCATAACCTTGCTCTTCCCCGTATTTACCTTCAAATTCCGTTTTTCGCACACTGTTCCAAACTCATTTACCAGACCCTGCAACTCCCATTCATTATCACTCATCAGAACTGTATCATCCGCAAACAGCAGTATAGGTAGCTTCCACTCAATTCCCTCCCTTTTCAGCGATACACCAACATCCACTGCTCCTTCAGCTTCTTTAATTAGTGTTTCCTAGTCTTCTTATCCTCTACCACGTATTACGCCCAGCCCCACAACAACTCCCGATGTTTTTTCCACAAAGTTTATTTTGGTGCCACATAGTCTTTTTAGGCTTGGTGCGAATCCCTATTTTAATAATAATAATAATAATAATAATAATGTTGTGGTGGTATGTCCCGGTTGCATCATCAATCTTCAGTATCTTCATTAATTTTCATCATCAATCATCATCAATCCTCATTATCTGCCACCTCGCCTGACCCTCCTCCCGGGAAACCACCTCTAACTCATGTACAGAAACACTGCTTTGTCCAGATAGGCTTCCTTTGCCCGTTCCACAATGCTCCTGACACTACATTAACAATTGTCTTCACTATATACTTCCAGTTGCACACCACTGGTTCCTGAAAACCCGATCTTAACCCTTCCAGCCCGGGTGTCATTTTAAAAGGACGGCGCGGCAGATGGGCCGGAGCCCGGGTGTCCTTTTAAAATCTCTGCGCTTGAAAGCGTGCTTTAAAATTTGCGCGGCCAAATTTTACTTTGCAGGGGCGATCGCAGCGCCACCAAGCCTCAACTACTACCATTATCAGTTCCTACGTGGCCGCCATAGCGAGTTATAGCGAAATCATTAATTCCGACGCGTCCGATTCTGTGCAACCTCCCGCGCGCCCCAGTGCTACCCCGCTTGCAACTTCGACGCCTGTTCCAACCGAGAAGAAAGCTAAACGTTTGTCGAGTGATAGTGCTATACAGCGAGAACTTTTTAACGTTGAACTGAGCAGTGGCGAAAGCTCGGTGAACAAAAACATATTTATTAACAGTGGAAGTGGAAGCGAAGTTGACGATTTCATTGGCTTTGGAGAGGACGACAATGTAGATCTATTTGAGGGGGGAGACAGTACTGATGATCCTGATGTGGAAGTGGTTGAGGAAGGTGCTACTGAACTTCCAAGTGTGCTAGAGCCAACCCCTTCGCCAAGTTTCGTAGGCCAGTCTAGGCCTAGGCCTAGCCCTAGCCCAGGACCTTCCCCTTTGCCTGCCCGTACGCACTTGAAAGTGGGGAAATATTTTTATAAACAATCATTAGTGAAAAGTGCAGCTAAAAAAGCACGCAGGGCAGCAGCAGAAAAGGCTAGGGAAGCGGAAGACAGTGATGTGGCGCCGACCCTGGTCTAGCAACCACCCGCATTCCTTTGTCCCGACGCCTTGACCCGGGACGCCGCGTGGGTCACCCACAGCCCTCGGCTTCATCTCTCCCTCAGGATGATCAAAGGGCCTCTACAAGTGGAACTAGTGGGGCGGCATTGTCCTCGCACAGCGTGCCACCACAGGCCCCGCATCGTAGGGCATTATTTGCTGCGGAGAAGCCCTCGGCTCGCCGCAAAAGGAGCCCAACTCCCGAGGCCGAGGCTCCCATTGTTGAACCTCCCATCCCGCCAACGCCCGGTCACTTCTTCACTAGAATTGTCTCCTGAAGAGGATGCTGACGACCCCAACATTGCCCCAGATGACCTGACGTCGCCTGAGGAGTTAGAGGAAGAGGAAGTCCCGACAAGACGAGTTAGAGGGCGAGGTCGTGGACGTGGTCAGCCTGCCGACGCCGATGCCCCTGGGCCTGGGCGTGGGAGTGGGCATAGCCAAGGGCGTGTGCCAGGGCATCCAGGGCGTGTGCCTGCTGCAGCTGCACGTCCTCGAGCATCTAGGGTTTGCCTGGGTTTTTTGGATAAAATATTTTCGATTCTGGGCGTAAATGAAATTTACAACCATATCTAGAAGCAGCTCGGCGAGAATAAACGAATGGCACCAGATATAATTCTCTAGGACTTATAGTTTGGGCTACAGAGGACTTTTAATGTCCAAAAAACGGTCCCCTGGGCCCTCCAGGAAGGCCAAGTCAAAATCGAAATCCTAAACTAATGGTCCGATTTTAATTCTGTTTGCACCATTCGATTCAGCTTGCCAAAGTGTACTTATGGTATAAATTTAAACAAAATCCGTACATAAATAAATCGTCTATGCCGTTTTTAAACTTTAAAATAGGCCTATTGGGCCTAAAAATTGGTCATTTAAAAAATAATTATACCGTTGAAACCGCAACGGCGAGACAAATCCAAATATGTAATAATATTGACAAGTTAAAATTCGACCAAAATCAAGGATTTGCCTGGGCTTAACCTCTGAAGTGCGCATGGGGGTAATTAGACACCTTTCCCTGTGCGCATGTATTTGAGGTGTTTCCGTCACTAAAATATTCATTGTACCATTAATAGCATTAATACTTATCCATATGCGCCTATTATGGGTTGATTATAAAGGTATTAACCTGAAACAACAATAAAACGAGTGAAAACAGCGTTTGGATGGTCAAAATCGGAGATTTTTTTTTTTTTTTTTTTTTTTTTTTTTTTTTCTATATTCCAACTACTCCCTCTCGGGCATAGGCTGAGAGCCTGTACATTCCACCGCCCAACACGGTGAAGCCCGTGAGGTCTTGTTCCAGTCTGGGGAGTGAGACATGCGAAGCATCCATCATGGCTCGAAGCAGCTCCATCTCTGAAGCGGCCGGTTGCTTCGCTCAAGTGCTTCACCGTCTCACCCTCCAGACTCAGACCCTCACTCTCAGAACGCCACCTATTGAGCAGTGAACTCACTAGGCATTGTCCCCCTGTAACATATTTTGAATATGGGAATATTCATACAGTGTTATTTAATCAGGGAACAACGAGGGTATTTTTTTGGCATTTCGGTGGGCTTTGTGGTAATGCACTGATACTAGGTACAGCACAAATTCAATCCCAATAATATCTTCCCATTGACATATCGGGATTTGAACCCGGGTCCATTGGATTACCAATCCAGTGGCATGACCACTCCACCACACCTCCCCTGATATAGACCACAAGTTGTATAATGTATGGGTAAGGCAAGCTGCTTTCCCGCCAATTTCCCCCAAGGCCACTGAGACACAGTCGATCGATAGTCTCTCTCTCTCTCTTGCATTCGCTTGCTATCAGTGATGACCACACCCTGCAACCGGATTTCTAATGTTAGCACGAAAATATACCTCAGAATAAGGGAATAACAGGGAAAATAGGTGATAACTGAAGGAGAGGAGGAAAGTGGGGAAGGAGGGGAGGTAGAGGACTGAGATTTTGCATGGCCAAGGGCCAAAAAAAAAAAAAAAAAATTCGATGTCAAAAGTTGATTTTTTTTTTCTCTGACTCTTAACCCGGGAACTGCGGGGAGACTCTTAACCCGGGAGCTGCGGGAAGACTCTTAAGAGTTCCCCCGGCGGACTGCGGGAAGACTCTCCAGAGTAACGCTTTTGAACGCGTACCAAAACCGCGCGTTAATAGTCAGGCGGCTGAAAATTGGTGTGGATATAGTACTACGTGTCAACTCTCGATACCACCCCGCCAAACGCTCTCCCCGCACTCGTGCAAGCACCACCGCGCCAGTAACCAAGCACTAGTCATGGAGCCCACACGTCCCTCACGCTCGCTCCCTGATGACACAACCAGCCCTCCTCCTGGTGGTGTTAGCCGCCGTGGAATGCAGAGGGTGGCTGCCAAAGACCCTAGCTACCAGTACGACACGCCCTACAGCTCTGAGGACGAAACACCAGCACCCAAAGCACAAAAAACACGTGCAAGCAGGGCAATGGCACAGAGGTCATTGGTCTTTCGGGACACTGCCACCACGACCCAGGCCACTGCAACAACCACTACCACCACCACTACCACCACTGCCACCCCTGCCAGCGACGCAGGCGGCCGCCCTAGGGCTGCAAAACCTGCGGGGGCAGGAAAAATTAAAGGCACGGGCGTAGGGAAAAGATCCCGTACGCCAGCCACAGTGCCCCTACCACCACCACCACCACCACCAGCCGCCGCCCCTGGCCCGGCTGCCGCCGCCGCCCCTGGCCCGACTGCCGCTGCCGCCCCTGCTGCCCCTGCCAGCGATGCAGGAGGCCGCCCTAGGGCTGCAAAACCTGCGGGGGCAGGACAAATTAAAGGCACGGGCGTAGGGAAAAGATCCCGTACGCCAGCCACAGTGCCCCTACCACCACCACCACCACCAGCCGCCGCCCCTGGCCCGGCTGCCGCCGCCGCCCCTGGCCCGGCTGCCGCTGCCGCCCCTGCTGCCCCTGCCGCCCCTGCTGCCCCTGCCGCCCCTGCCCAAGGAACAGGGAAGGGGAAGGGGAAGGGGAAAGGGAGAGGGAAAGCGACTGCTGGCCCTGCTGTCCCTGGTGGCCCTGCTGCCCCTGTTGCCCCTGCTGCCCCTGTTGCCCCTGCTGCCCCTGCCGCCCCTGCCCAAGGAACAGAGAGAAGGGCGACAGGCACCACCATCATCTTGCCATCAAGGCCACGCACCACTGCTGCCCCTGCCGCCGCCTCTGCCGCCGCCCCTACCACCACCTCTGCTGTCCCTGTCCATAAGACACCCTCGCGTGCAAAAATTACCCGGAAAACTCTGACACCATCAAAATATGGCGCCCTGCTGTTTGATGGTGATTCGCAGGACATTGGCAGCCAAGGTTTTGACGACGAAGACCTAGCACGGGACCAAGGGTGGGGGGATTTGGGAGTGGACAGTGGGAGTGAGTCAGACGTCGGTGACGAAAATGAGGAATGTCATCGTCTGTCTAGTGAAGAGGAGGGTGATGATGATCAAGTGCTGTATCGCGACCATGGAAGCGATATTTCAGACGATGAAGCAGACGCAGACGACATTCCGATCCCTGGCTTGCCTTCGTTCGATTGGTCTGACGGGGTCAATTTTGTACCTGACGTGCCCCAGTTCAATCCTGGGACGTCAGGTACAACTGACGACTGGCCCTGTGACGAGCACGCGAACGAAAGCGACTTCTTCCTCGCTTTTTTCGATTTTGAGGTAATGACGTTCATCGTTGCCCAAACAAACGCCTACTACAGGTGGGTGTTTGGCCGATTGGACGTCCTTTCTCCAAAAGCGAGAATACGAGGCTGGGTGGATACGACTGTGGAAGAATTTATGACGTTCTTTGCCTTGTTGTTCCTCATGCCTCTGATCAAGAAGCATGTGTTGCAACACTATAGGAAGCACGACCCTCTCATCGCCACCCCAACTTTCAATAAGTTCATGACTCGTGACAGATTTTTGTTGCTGCTAAGATTTATGCACTTTGCAGACAACGAAAATCCTAACAGGATTGACAGGATATGGAAAGTTCGGACTGTGTTCACCATGTTGTTGGAGAGGTTTAGGAAATACTTTTACCCCTTCCTCAATTTGGTGATTGACGAGTCACTCGTGCTCTTCAAAGGACGTCTTGTTTTCAAACAGTATATCCCCTTGAAAAGGCATAGGTTCGGAATCAAGCTCTTCGTTTTGTGTGACTGCGAAACTGGAATAGTGCTTGACATGATCGTGTACACAGGCACTGACATTGACATCCCGAAAGCCGCTGCCAATGACCCCATGGGCATGTCAGGTGCCATCGTCAGGAAAATGTTGGCACCTTACCTGGGCAAAGGCCACATCATCTACACTGACAACTGGTATACTTCTGCTCTCTGCCAGTTTCTTCATGACAACCAAACGGGGTCATGTGGGACTGTCAGAAAGACAAGAAAGTTTATGCCAAAATTCACAGGTGATGTCATTCCTCTCACAGATGCCTCCTCCAGTGACACACCTTCAGAAGACGACCTGGCCCAGGAACACCGCGAGAGGCATGTGCGAAGAAGGCGACGAAAGGGGCAGAAATACAAGCAGCTCGAAAAGTGTGGGAAAGTGATAGCCCTGAAGTGGAAGGATAAGCGAGACGTCCACCTGCTTTCCACCGTCCACACAGGTGCCCAGATGGATTCTGGCAAAATCCACTACAGAACCAGGAAGACCATCTACAAGCCCGACATGGTGGTGGACTACACCAAAAACATGTGCATGGTGGACAAGTCTGACTGTCAGCTGTCAGGCATTGAGTGTCTGAGGAAGACTGTGAAGTGGTATTGTTACGACCGGGCACTCGGGTACACTAGGGCTCTTACACAGGACTCGAGTATGGCTCGCTGCCACAACGGAAACACACGATCCCAACCCCAGAGTACTGCCAGCCGAACAAAAAACGCCACTACCCTCCAGAGTTCTATCTGCTATAACGGGGTATACAAGAACTCGGTACTAGCGTTTCACACAACAGACTAATAACAAGACGGGAGTTATCTAGTCTGGTCAACAATCAAACAAAGAAGAAAGTACTACAACACTAAAGAATAGTGTTGGCCGAAGCCGAAGTAATCCACCCTTGAACTAAGAACTTAAGAAGTCCTCCACCCTCTACTTCGGATCGGCACTATTACGTTACGTTAAACAATAGTCCTCGAGCATCAAGCAAGGAATCTTCTGATAAGTTAGATGCTTCTCGAATACTCATAAGAAGTAAGTATCGGATTTTGAACAGCAATTTAATGAATAACTCACTGGTAATTAAAGGCTTTAACTTGACATAAGAAGAATTATAAGAATAAGCAATAGGATATGGCAAACATTAAGAAGAAGTACTCCGACAATGCACTGGCAATAGCCTACTAAGATTGTGCTCGTGGGCCACTAATCTCTGAAGTAGCTAAGCGTGCCACACATGAAATCAATAGTGCTTAAACAATAATATACATAAGGAGAAGCTTCAATACTATGCTGTATCTGCTGGTCGAGCAAAGTCTAGCTGGGATATCTAAGGTTAAGAGACAATGGCTGAGCAAGCGGCTCGTAGCCTAGCGAGGTCCTTAAGACTGTGCGGCCAAATTACGGTAATTGACGGGATGCTCTCTTGAGAGATCCAGATCACTAGTATCTGGTTCTCTCCTGGCGATCCTCTCAAAGTCAAGCAAATGAGATAGCACAGTGTTGGGTGGCACAGGCAAAAGCCCTCACTCGCAACACAGTGCTAAACTCCCACGGTACACAATCAAAAAGACCCCCTAGGCTTCCCACGTCTCCGTTGCAATTGTGCTGGTTCAACCAACCTAGCACTCATAGGAAATCACAACTCGAGGAACCCTATCCCAGTCTAGCATTACCTAAACCAGCAGAAAACAGGAACATGAATAATCGCACACAGGGAAATGCATATACGAGTGCAACAAACATCAATCAATCCTATTCTAGTTAACCCTTCCAAAAATAGGCTATCTAACAGGCACTTATCTCGTGAGAACTCAAGCGATAATACTTTGGCTGACTAAATCTGCACCAAAGGGGTCATTGAGGTTATAAACAGGGACGAGAAGAGAAGAAGATAGGCTGTTCAGAGAGTAGAGAAAGTTCACATCAGTCGGAAGAATATGGATAGTTGCAAGGGATATGAGAAGTCGCTTTGCCTGATGAGTTCTGATCTAAAAATGGCGAGACCTCCCTTTTTATACTCGGCCCCGTAGCGAGCATAACGGCAACACTAAGGACCGCCCACTGGCAATCATGACGTCATATTCTCTCAATCTGGGATTGACAAAGAACTTCCCACGCGCTGAAAGGGAGGAAGGGAGGAGGGAATTAGGCCTACCGGCCCGCGTGGCGCACTCACCGACCCCACGCCACGTAATATCCCTCCTCTCATCATTACATACAAGTCCCACACACAATACTTATATCTAATGATATAAAATAGAACTCGTTGACTTAGAAGAAAACAAAATACATAATGATAATACTTATAGTACAACGGTTCACATAAACTGAGTTAGGAAACTCTACACAGACTACAGCCAAAGTTCCTGCCCTGACGATCCTAGCGAGAGTGGGGCCTGACTGGGCGTTCTGTACAGCATGCTCATACTCGACATGCGTCACACCTCCCCCAAGATTTTACTTGCTCAACCCTGAGCTAAAATCTGATATACAGAACCCCATCAAACCCCTCACACCCAGCGACCGCATGGCACTAAAACAACGCTGAGTTTATCACTAAAACACATCTTATAAAAAAAAATTCACATTTCATAACTCCTCCCAACAATAGTAAAAGACACAATATCATGCTCCCAGAGCGAGCTTACAGCAGCTCAGCCGTTTGATAGTTCGTGGACTACTCAAACCTTATAGGCTATGACAAACTTATACAATTATCTTCATCAAAAAGAAAGAGTTTTTATATGATTTTTATATTTTAATATGTTTTTTTTTTTTCCGGCTGCACTATAAGGGCAGCCTATTTTCTTCTATACCAAACGCTCAACAATCCTGCTTTACGACCCAATACGCTGGGCTACAACCGCGAGCCAACAAGCACCAAGCGCAAAATACTACTCAAACCAAAGCAGGAGGCTACCCGTGTGTCAATTTACCCAGGATCATATACCCCTGAACGACCACATGCAACCTCGTTGTCACAACCGGCAATATGGCTTATGTCCAGGTTATATACCAATAACCTTAGTGACCACCTGGTCAGCCTCATATTCCGATTGTGAAACGGGTCCAAGATCTTGAGAGGGTAATGATCTGGGTAAACTACACCGACCGGACCATAGGCTGGAACATAGATCTCGAAATGCCCCAGCGCATCATTGTCCTTTTCACTTTCATTCATCAGGCTCTGACACGTTGCTGGTGCATTCTTAAGTCCGTCAGGCACAACATTGCACTGGTAGGTACTCCCGTCCACAACAAAACCACATACCTCTTTAGCACGCTCGGACAAAGTTACAAGCAACGACCACTCACGACATTCCTTATCCCTCAGATCCTTCGTCCACACGTAATCCAGCTCTGCTTGCATCATAGGCTGTCGAGCAGGATTTATACGGCAGGGAATTAAACTGAGCCTTGCACTATCTCCAGCCTGCATGTCGGATTCTACCCCGTACCTCAGGCCTGGAGAAGCAACAAACATGCGAAAGTACTGCCATAGCCTAGTAAATAACTGCCTTGCACTGTCTCCACGAACAACATGCCTTGTGCCCTCCCACAACCCAGCCGAGACCGCAGCTTCTAACCTGTAGTCTCCCTCCTTCTCCACCTTCGTCCCTAGAACAGCCAGGTCATGAGAGGGACAATCAGTACCACCCGTGCAGTCACTCCCACAGTTCATTATAGCTAAGGCTTCCCCGCCGATACCGTACATGCGCACCCCCACATTCCTTGTGACGACATCTGCCTGCGCAGCATCACCGCTTTTAGCGACATGGCCAGATACAGTCGGTCTGTGGTAGGGCTGTTGCATTAGACTAGAGCAGCATTGGGAGGCTATGTGACGACCGGGCACTGCGATACCACAGCCGACCCTACCAATCTGCTCAATGTCCTCCTTTTGACCACCACCCTTGGCAGCCATGGGTCGACCCTGACCTGGCAACCATGCCAAGGCCTCGTCGCCCACCTTAAACCACCGAAACAACGAGGCTAACGGTCTTTTAACAGTCACATGACCTGCCTGCGGAACATCTCGCACCGCCCGAGTTGTGAGACTCAGGGGCTCGGCACGACCAGTGGGGTATGAACCGAGCTGGTGCTGGAGTGCTGCACACTGCTGCTCAGACAGGTGCTCTAGCGCTTCCACAGCCACCAGACTCGTGTCCCCCGCCCACTGCTTCGCCGAGACATGACAATCCCTACTCTCCTCCACCTGTGCCCTACTGCCCCCCTCTCCTTCTCCACCTTGGCCGCGGCAGACCAACGCAGGGACAGTAGGCTGCGCAGGTGGTTGCCTCACAAACTCCTCCACCAGGTTCACATGACATGCTTCCCCGTCCTCGTGTTTAATCTCGACAGCACCATTACCACACTTCTGAACTTCCGGATCCTCCAACTGAGCAACCCTTTTTTCTCTCCGTGTGCAACGTTGCTGCCCCGGAGTCTCTTCCGGCCCTACCTCCTCACTAACTGTGACAGGTCCTGGGGCCTCTCCAGACTCCAACATAGGTGCCAATACTAAATCACCCAGGAGAGCCGCCGAGTCAAAACTCTTAAAACCAACTCCAGCTTTAGCCTCCTCCTGTTGATCGTTCCTCTGCTGGTCTGAAGACGGAGGACTAGGCTGTGACACTTTATCTGCCCGAGCTCGGGTGACAACACACGCCATGGGTTGTGTCTGGCACCGCTCGACCCACTCTTGCTCTCCCCCACTCACGTCGGCCGTCCTCTCGGCAACGACTAAGGGTAGAACCTCAGAAGCGGGCATTGCAAAGTCGTTACCGAGAAGAAGGTCGACGCCCTCCACTGGCAGTTTCTCCACAATCCCAACATCCAATTCACGTGTCACACCATCCACCTCCAACTCCAACCGCACCAGCGGGTATGACCGAGTTGCATTAATACCCTGCACCACTACCACCCGAGCCGCATTTATAGGGTAGCCAGTCAAATTGTTCATCAGAGTCTGGGAAGCACCTGTATCACGCAAGACCTCTACTCCATGCTTGCGCCCCGCCCACATCACGCAACCCCGTCCTCTATGGTCGCAAAAAACATCCTGAGCAGGGTTCGAGCCTCTCAGGTGTTTCTGCATTGGCTGTGCCTCAGCCTCTGACGAACTGCCCCGGGCAAACTCAGAAGACTTCGGAGACACACCAATGTTGCAGGCCAAAGACACAGCTGCTGTAGGTGGTTTGCTAGGACAGACTCTTGCAAAGTGCCCCTTTTCATGACAAAGATAACACTCCAACTCCCCTCTGGGCTTCCCTTGGTACTGGGAAGGGCCCGGCCCCTTCTTAAATGGGACGGTGTTAGTCTTGTGGTCAGTCTTGGTATCATAGCTCTTGTACTTGTTTGCATAATGTATATCACTAACTCGGGGGGGTGGGGTGTCACGCCCCTTGTTACCTGCCTCACTACGCTGGGCAGACCCGCACCCACGAATTAATGATAGCCGGAGGTCAGCCATCTCAGCTGCCTCCTGTAGAGTTTTTAGGGTTCTTTTCTTTAATAGTTAAAGTCATATCTGCACCAGTACACTTATAAAACTGCTCGAGCAGAAACAGCTCAGTCAACTGTTCGGCCGTCTCAGCTTTCTCAGAACGTGTCCAGTTAGCAAGTGCATCTTTTAAGTCCCGGGCATGTTCAAGAAAGGTCGCCTCCCTAGTCTTCGTAACACCCCGAAACTTCAATCGATATGTTTCTGGTTGCAACTTGTATGCCCGTAGGACAGCTCTCTTCAATACTGGGTAGTCAATGCAAGACTCTAAAGGCAGTGCATCATAAGCCTTCAGACCCTTACCCGTAAGTCTTGAGGAGACTAGAGCTGCCCACTTCTCTTCAGGCCAATTATGCTCCCTACACTTCTTCTCAAAACGATTAAAAAATTCTGTGACTTCAGTTTCACTAAATGCCGGCACCAATTTGACTAAGTGAGACAAGGACTGTTCTCTTACTTGGCCCTCACGGCCCATCCGAATCCCTGTCGACTCTGCACGAGTCTTATCTAAATCTATTTGAGCACAATATTTCTCTGAGTCGTACCTAAGCTCAGCCTCATGCCTCCTGGTCTCATTCTCCGCCTCAATCTCATGCTGCTTCTCCTGCTTCCTAGCCTCAATCTCATGCTTCCTAGTCTCAGCCTCAATCTCATACTTCCTAGACTCAATTTTAGCAAGCTCAAGTCTAAATATCATCTCAGGAGACAGGCCGGAAGAGGGAGCTGCCACTACTGAAGGAGGGGGGGCAAGAACTGGGGAACCACCATACGCACCGCCCGAGGGCACTCCAATCTTCCAATGCTCATCCCTCTGTGGGAGAGTGCTAACCTCCGGCAACTGAGTGGACGGCACTGTGGGAGTCGAGTGAGAGGGGATCTGGGGAGGAACCCCCCCAAACGCCCTCTCCCCCGAAACCCCATGTCGCCCACGCAACACCCAGGAAATCAGCTCCCCCTTGGACATCCCTACTACATTGGATTTGCCCAAAACCTTGGCTATCAGGTGCAAGCCATAAACATTCACCCCAGTCAGCCTCTCCTCCGTCACGTGGTACTGCTTACTCACAAAAAGTCTAGCATCCTCCTCACTAGTTACTAACGGCACCTCCTCAAATGGCATCTCTCGCTCCTCGTCAATACTAGGGCACGACATACTGAAGTTCACAAAAAATTCTCGAGACAAAAGTGTTAAACTCCCTTATGTAAGCACTAATTACTAAATTAACTGGAGTCTCTTAAATGCTCTCCTAATTGCCTTACAAAAAAAAATATTCTTCAATATGTACGCTAAAGTACGAACAAACAAATGTTGTACAACTCTGCAAAAAATTATACTGTTCACAAAATCCTAAGCAAGGTCGCCATTTGTTACGACCGGGCACTCGGGTACACTAGGGCTCTTACACAGGACTCGAGTATGGCTCGCTGCCACAACGGAAACACACGATCCCAACCCCAGAGTACTGCCAGCCGAACAAAAAACGCCACTACCCTCCAGAGTTCTATCTGCTATAACGGGGTATACAAGAACTCGGTACTAGCGTTTCACACAACAGACTAATAACAAGACGGGAGTTATCTAGTCTGGTCAACAATCAAACAAAGAAGAAAGTACTACAACACTAAAGAATAGTGTTGGCCGAAGCCGAAGTAATCCACCCTTGAACTAAGAACTTAAGAAGTCCTCCACCCTCTACTTCGGATCGGCACTATTACGTTACGTTAAACAATAGTCCTCGAGCATCAAGCAAGGAATCTTCTGATAAGTTAGATGCTTCTCGAATACTCATAAGAAGTAAGTATCGGATTTTGAACAGCAATTTAATGAATAACTCACTGGTAATTAAAGGCTTTAACTTGACATAAGAAGAATTATAAGAATAAGCAATAGGATATGGCAAACATTAAGAAGAAGTACTCCGACAATGCACTGGCAATAGCCTACTAAGATTGTGCTCGTGGGCCACTAATCTCTGAAGTAGCTAAGCGTGCCACACATGAAATCAATAGTGCTTAAACAATAATATACATAAGGAGAAGCTTCAATACTATGCTGTATCTGCTGGTCGAGCAAAGTCTAGCTGGGATATCTAAGGTTAAGAGACAATGGCTGAGCAAGCGGCTCGTAGCCTAGCGAGGTCCTTAAGACTGTGCGGCCAAATTACGCTAATTGACGGGATGCTCTCTTGAGAGATCCAGATCACTAGTATCTGGTTCTCTCCTGGCGATCCTCTCAAAGTCAAGCAAATGAGATAGCACAGTGTTGGGTGGCACAGGCAAAAGCCCTCACTCGCAACACAGTGCTAAACTCCCACGGTACACAATCAAAAAGACCCCCTAGGCTTCCCACGTCTCCGTTGCAATTGTGCTGGTTCAACCAACCTAGCACTCATAGGAAATCACAACTCGAGGAACCCTATCCCAGTCTAGCATTACCTAAACCAGCAGAAAACAGGAACATGAATAATCGCACACAGGGAAATGCATATACGAGTGCAACAAACATCAATCAATCCTATTCTAGTTAACCCTTCCAAAAATAGGCTATCTAACAGGCACTTATCTCGTGAGAACTCAAGCGATAATACTTTGGCTGACTAAATCTGCACCAAAGGGGTCATTGAGGTTATAAACAGGGACGAGAAGAGAAGAAGATAGGCTGTTCAGAGAGTAGAGAAAGTTCACATCAGTCGGAAGAATATGGATAGTTGCAAGGGATATGAGAAGTCGCTTTGCCTGATGAGTTCTGATCTAAAAATGGCGAGACCTCCCTTTTTATACTCGGCCCCGTAGCGAGCATAACGGCAACACTAAGGACCGCCCACTGGCAATCATGACGTCATATTCTCTCAATCTGGGATTGACAAAGAACTTCCCACGCGCTGAAAGGGAGGAAGGGAGGAGGGAATTAGGCCTACCGGCCCGCGTGGCGCACTCACCGACCCCACGCCACGTAATATCCCTCCTCTCATCATTACATACAAGTCCCACACACAATACTTATATCTAATGATATAAAATAGAACTCGTTGACTTAGAAGAAAACAAAATACATAATGATAATACTTATAGTACAACGGTTCACATAAACTGAGTTAGGAAACTCTACACAGACTACAGCCAAAGTTCCTGCCCTGACGATCCTAGCGAGAGTGGGGCCTGACTGGGCGTTCTGTACAGCATGCTCATACTCGACATGCGTCACAGTATCACAAGCTCTTCCTCCACCTTGTTGATATAACGATGCTGAACGCCTACAACTTGTGGTTGGTCAAAAAGAATATGGCCCCACACCAGAAACTTAAATTCCGGGAGTTCGTGTACAACGTCTCATACCAACTCCTGGAGAAGTATGGCACCACCACTCACAGACGTACGGCATGGCGTGGGGATCACGTTCCTGACCGAGTGCAGGTGGGTGTCCAAAGACACTACCTGATCAGCACCGAGGTGATTGGCACTCGTCACAGGCAGGTGCAGTGCATCGTCTGCAGCTCCAGTGTCAGGAAACCCCATGTCCCAAAAAGAGTCACCTCAATGTGCGCAGAGTGCAAAGTTCCACTCTGCATGGGCGAGTGCTTCAGGGACTACCACACCTTCAAAAAATTTTGAGTGTCGCCCTGCCCTGCCCTGCCCTGCACTGCCCTGCCCTGCCCTGCCCTGCCCTGCCCTGGACTCGCCCCCTGCCCAGCCCTGTCCTGGACTCGCGCCCTACCTTACCTGACCTGACCTAATTGATCACGCTACCTCATAATGTAACATATATATTATATAATGTATAAGTTCCAAAGATGTCCCTGTGATATAGCTTTTACATTATATAATTGTATGTTTCATTATTTAGTTTATAAGTTTCAAATATTTACATGTAATATGCCTTATTTTTTTATTATATCAATATATATGTTTGTTATTAGCCAAAGTCATGTGTATATAATTATTTTCTTACCTCAAATGAATTGTACAAAAATAAATATGTTTCAACAAATCCTGTCAAACCTACTAAGATAATAAAAAAAAAACAATAATAAAAAAAAAAAACAAGGTCATGTCATTGTATTCTTACAATATGATATATTCTATGAATATTTCATATTTATTGAATACAATGGCATGATCTTGTAAAAAAAAAAAATGTATCAAAAATGTTCTAGACAATATAAAACCTTCCCCATAACCCCCTCCTGGATTCGATCACACAACCCTAGCACACTTTGAGTTTTCCAGTCCGCGACCTTACCAACCATGCCACAGGAGCTCATACTAAATATCACTCAAAACTTCGTGTCTACAATCGAAATGACAATATACAAAACAAAATTAATTATCCCACCAATTTACGTTTGTAAATTGATGGGATTATCAATTATATCATGCCAAGGTTTATGAAAGTTTGTCTCTGTCAAGAATTAGTAATTATATAACTTTATTCTGTCCAAAATTGCCAAAACATTCAACAAAATTGCCCCTCTCAGTGCGACTCCACTCATTTTCACACGGTCAAGCGGTGACCCTTGCCGCTCCCTTTATGCCCCAGCTACACCAGCCACAGCAGCTCTGTCTGGGAACAAAATTTGTATAAATACAATAATGGATAAAATACTCTTCACAAATACATTTGTATTGTATAATATTGTAAATAAAAAAGAATAATAACTGTGTGGGTGTCGTAAATTGCTCAACCAGCTTTCTTATGTCTCGCCTACGCGCGTATATTGGATTATACATAGTCATGACTGTCATACAAATAATTGCAGTAGGTCTCGAATATACATTTAGATTGCATATTACTTGGAAATAAATAAGTAAACGTTTCTCTGGTGGCAATCTACCCTTTCGCAAGTGTAAGGAGACACCATTCTATATTTAGCCCTTTATCGCAAAAGGCAATCTGCACGTGTTTATTGACCACCGTCGCTGGTGGTCTATAATATAGTACTTTATTGACAGTCAATGGCCTACATGTTTCTGTGGTACTTCACATGTGTCTAAAATGCAATGTCTGCTTGCATAAAAATGCAATTCTGAAGTCCATTTATACGTACGACATACGCATGTCTCAGTTTCTATCTATCTCTCTCTCTCTCTCTCCATTCCTGACTCATGTTATTGTAAAACTCTTGGTGGCAACAAACACCAGACACCTGGAAGACAAGGTTCAAAATCCCAAGCATCCATACGCCTCGGGCGCCTTCACAATTGTCACACAGCTGGTTATCTATCTAGAGATCTGCCTGCCTTCCTTCTCTTGACGACTCACTCACTCCCTCCCTGCACCCCTGCATGCCTCCCTCCCTCCCTCCCACCCACCCACCCCCAACCCACCCTTTCAGGCTTCCGTCTGCTAGAAACACATTCACAATTTGCGTAAATATCGCATCAATTGGGCTATATGCGGTATATTCCTTGTTATATGGGACGCCTACATACGTACACGTCTTTATTATAGCATGACAGTGCTCTAAATACAAGATTTACGTGATATTTATGGCGTAACACACCCTCTCCCCCTTTCATTCCCAGCACAACTCACTCACACCTTGGTTCACGCATAGAAACTCTTTGATAATGTGCGTAAATATCGCATGAATTGGTCAATATGCGGTATATATTTTGATATATGGCACGTATACATACGTACAAGTCTGTATTATAGCATGACAGTGCTCTACGTACAAGATATACGTGATATGTATGGCGTAAACCACACTCTCAGCTCATAAATTGCCGCCAAACCTCCAACACATCTTCATTCCCGCCTACAAATTATCTTATAATTCCCTTATATATTGCAATTTTTGGTCACTATGAGGCATATTCATTGTTATATGGGTGGCCTACACACGTATACATACTCTACATAGCCTAAAAGGGCTCAACAATGGACATATACGTGATAATACGCCGTAACCCACCCCCTCCTCCCTCTCCTTCTATCCCCTGCGCGCGTAAATATTCGGCAGGGAAATCTCGCCGCTCGATGACAATCTAGCCGCGCGGTGCCATTCGCTCCACATTTTTCAACTACGGACCGTTCCCCCACCCCCCCCAGACATTTTTTGGGGGGTCAAATATATATGGGCCGATGCCCGCAAACATTCCCTACACGATGATGTACTTTTTATCGAAATTTGCAATAGGTCCCCAAATCATCATACGTGCGCACAGTCTTACCCTGTAGAAAACCCCCTGTGCGCCGCGGAGAGGTTAAGAGTTCCCCCGGCGGACTGCGGGGAGACTCTTATGAGTGAGTGAAAAAAAAAATCAACTTTTGACATCGAAAAAAAAAAAAATATATTTTTATTTTTTTATTTTTTTATTTTTTTTTGGCCCCTGGGCCATGCAAAATCTCAGTCCTCTACCTCCCCTCCTTCCCCACTTTCCTCCTCTCCTTCAGTTATCACCTATTTTCCCTGTTATTCCCTTATTCTGAGGTATATTTTCGTGCTAACATTAGCGAGTTGCAAGCAGGGTGTTGTCATCACTGATGGCAAGCGAGTGCAAGAGAGAGAGAGAGAGTATCGATCGACTGTGTCTCAGTGGCCTTGGGGGAAATTGGCGGGAAAGTAGCTTGCCTCACCCATACATTATACAACTCGCGGGCTATATCTCCGATTTTGACCATCCAAACGCTGTTTTCACTCGTTTTATTGTTGTTTCAGGTTAATACCTTTATAATCAACCCATAATAGGCGCATATGGATAAGTATTAATGCTATTAATGGCACAATGAATATTTTAGTGACGGAAACACCTCAAATACGTCAGCACAGGGGGACGTTTCCAATTACCCCCATGCGCACTTCAGAGGTTAAGAGTCTCCCCGCAGTCCGCCGGGGGAACTGTTATGTCTCCCCGCAGTTCCCGGGTTAATAATGATAGCACCTAAAGATATAAACAGTCTCATTACAGTTTATATGCCTTTTTTTATACCAGAATACAAAACTGTATAGTTACTATTTGCCACCAGTATTAGTACCATAAAAATTAGTTTAACCAGACCACCGAGTTTGATGGGGAAACTTTGAAAAGGCTGGCCCGAAAGATTAGATCAGAGTTTGGCAAACCGATTACTGTACAGAGTTGTAAAAACGGACTATGGAGGACAGGGAAAAGGGGAATCGGAGAGAATATCGGCAAATAATATAGTAACAAAGTAAATGGCACGTTGTTTGGAGTAAGTAGGTCAATTGAAGATATGGTGGATAGAAAGAGGCATACAACATAAAGTACATTTTAGGACAGGGCGATGAGCGTGAGGCGGAAATGACCTAAAGGAAGCCGAGTCATGAGCACTTTAACCTGTCGTTGAGATAGCATGGATGAGGGCCATAGATGGACAGCAAGCTTAATTGACCACTTGCGAGTTTTGTTCTATAAGTTAGTTGGAGTTGTAGACATCAATATTTAGCAGAATTACCAGTTAAAATTTGATTAAATTTCATTAATCGATTTTAGGAGTAGAGTTGGTTGTTGGATAGAACATAATAATAGTACATGTATAAATTCATAAAACCCAATTAAACATACTTTCTATCCATCAGAAACCTACATTATTATTGCATTTCTGTTTAATATCGATGTTTACGGCTCTAACTTCCTTATAGCCTGAAACTCGCAAGTGGTCAATTGACAGTATTTTGTTGGTAAGAGGCTGTGCATGCCATGGTTCTTGCCACTCCGACATAATAAATGATAACCAGTCCTTTAACCCCTTCTGTACCGCTGACGTCTTTTAAACTTTACTTTTGCTACTATTAGACGATTTTATTCAGTATAAATAATAATAATTGTTGTTGTTGTTGTTGTTGTTGTTGTTGTTGTTGTTGTTGTTGTTGTTGTTGTTGTTGTTGTTGTTGTTGTTGTTGTTGTTGTTGTTGTTGTTGTTGTTGTTGTTGTTGTTGTTGTTGTTGTTGTTGTTGTTGTTGTTGTTGTTGTTGTTGTTGTTGTTGTTGTTGTTGTTGTTGTTGTTGTTGTTGTTGTTCTTCTTCCCCAACCTGCCTGGCCGAACAGCCCCAAGGCCCCGAGCAATTCCAAGGCCATAACCGAGCGCCCCCACAGAACCCTCCCTGCCGACCACAATAAAGCCTGGGTGACCGAAGCCACTCCATGGCGGGGAGCTGAGGAGGGTGCGGAAACGCCCGGGAAACCAAAGCCCCACCCAGGGCCCTGTGCCCCCTCGGAAAAGACGCCGTCACTTGAGATCTAGAAAATATAGAAGTTAAAGGAACAGTCAGAGTAAGCTATGGGTATGGCAGAGATCGCTCAGTTCTCACTCTGATAGACCAGCCCATCACCACTAATAATAATAGTTCTTAAATCTAGCGCATGCTAAGCCAGCTAAGGATAGCTCAATAAGGCCGATTAGGCGTATTTCCATTGGGGTCCTGTACTACTACCCCATCCCTTTGCTCATGAGGGATGGTAACGACTCAGTGCTTGTGAAAAATCTTTAATGCGCCGAGCGTGGGTGCGAACCCGGGCCTTCTGGGTGGAAGTCCGAGACGCTAGTCACTACACCAAGCGAGCCGCAATTAACCCGGCAAGCGCTATAGGCCTCACGGAAGGCTTCCTATAGGGAACGCGATAGGCCTCACGGAAGCAAGGCCATAAAAAAAGCCTTCCAAAAAAAAAAAGGGCCTATCAAAACAAAGGAATTTGTCTCTAGGTGAGATAATTCCCCTCCAGTACTCATCCATGTAAATCAAACCCACCCCCCTCCCCTCCTTCCCCACCTTATTCCCCCCTCCCTCCCCTCCTCAATTATCACCTATTTTTCCTCTTATTATCATCATTTATCGGTTATTTTTCTCTCCCGCGATAATGTAACACAAGTGGGTTGCAGAAAAGATCGTTATGTAACACCCAGACACCGGCCCACACCGCCCCGCTCGTCTCAGTTACCTCACAGACAGCGAGAGAGGAGGGTTGCCTGTGGCTCTCTCTCGCCTGAGATTATGACCGGGTGGCCAATATCTTCGTTTTTCACCACCCAAATGCTTTTCCCACTTATTTTAGCACTCTTGAAGGTTCATATATACATCATATATGTAAAATAAAAGCATACCGAAAACAAATTATGCTCTATATTGTAAATATAACGAATTCTGTCAGAATCCAAGGCTAGAAATGCACAAATAACTACCCTAGCCCCTAGGTCTATTTAGCGCTTGTCAGGTTAACAGGCTTCGAACTCTCACTTAACATTTTTTACTACCGCAGATCCTTCTTAACCCCTAACTGTCGGCGCGCAACCTAAGTCGAGTATAATAAATCTGGACTATCTGGCGGCGCGCGACATAGGTCGTGTGGCAATTTCAGCACGTAATGTTGCTGAGAGAGAGAGACAAGTGGTGGTAGGAGAGTAGCGAGCGTATGACTGCTCCAGACCACCGCGGCGAACCTACTGACACGAATCCCACCTCCTCCCTCCCTCTCTCACTCGCTACATACTGAATTGTATGGGGAAAGTACCGAATTACATGCTTTTTGCACTCGTGTTGCGTGGTTGTTGCAAGAAAACTAGCCGTCATAAAAGGATCGTTATGGTGTCATTGGAAAGCTCTGTTTATGCCCTTTCAGGGATAGATACTTGTTTTACGCTCTGGATCTTATTTAGGCATGAAAATGATCACGTAAACAGCCCTATTTTGGCTAAAAACACCCCGCTGGTGGCTACATATTTTATACCGCCTAGGCCGCTCTTTAGGTGTTAAACTGCACAAAATTGTCTAAATATAGCTATAATAAAACTACAGTACAAAGACGTCCCCGGTAAAGAAGGGGTTAAGGCAAGATTAGGTTGCCTTTGAGTCATGGATATAGCATGCTTTGCAGCTTGATCAGCTTCTTCATTAACAATAATAAAATGATCTACAGTATAATGCAAAAAAACAAAAAACAAAATGTAAGTTCACCATTAGTGTATATACAGTAGGCAGGAACCAAACCCAGTTGAACCCATAATCCTCGGAGGTGTAAATTATTGAGGGAAAGGCGGAGAGCAGATGCTAAGGCGTGGGAATTTGCCACCAGTATACTGTATGGTTAGGAATCCTCCTCCCCTTGTAGACTTCACCTACTAGACGAGACAGAGGAAGGGGCGAGGGAACACGAAAGTGGTCCCGGACAATAAGAATTGGAACTTTAAATGTTGTTTCTGTTCGGTCTCTGTCTCGAGTCGGTCACCCCCAGCTATGGGGTATGTGCCTGGACTGTATACAAACATACATACATAATTATACATACTGTATAGTAAGGACTAAACCACTAAACACTAAACCACTTAAATGTTTAAATACAGGTGCTTTTCAGGTATCTATCCTAAAATTACATACAATTTAAAAGGTACTTTTATTCTACACAAGGTATACAACCTCATGTCTGTAAATAAATTATAAAATATCTCATAAAAAACTTACAGAAAGGGATAACAATATACAAATTCAATACATTATAATTGTATATACGAAACAGGCACACATTATGGCAATAGCTTCAGTACCACCAACCTCACGGATCTTTTAAGACACTTAGAGAAGCAAATAACATTATAAAATAAATCTGTCCATAATATACAGTCACTACAAACTTCTTAAGTTGTGTTTGATTCAAATTCAGGAGTAGATCTGAAAGTTAAGCCGGTATCACACGAGAGCTTTTTTAGTCAACATTCGATAATCAACATTTTTATGGCAACATTTCTGGAATATTTTACACTGGTATCGGAAACTAGACTGATGGTGGATGAATTAAGGTAACCGAAATACTTAAAATGTTGACCTCATAAGCTGCCAGACCAGCGTTGAGTATAAATGTTGAGGGAAAAAGCGCTTTTATGATACCGGCTTTACTGCCATGAAAGATTGTGAGCAGCCGTGAGTTTGGAGTGGGCAAGTCAAATATGACATGTGGACGGCAAGTGGAGGTTTACTATTTGTGTTGGTTTCGAGTAGTACGGTATTTTATAGTTTACCCCTACACTCCCTTCAAGGTAAAGTACAGTACTGTATGTCGCACCAGATCCCAACATTTTTACATTTTTCAGTAGAAAAGGCTGATTTCTCCTACAGTACAGGGTTACTTTCAGTCGCTAAGAACAAATTTTATACCTCAATGGGGCGAAACATCTTATAATCACAAATCTAGTGGAGCAAACCATCTTAAAAATGTTTGAATATTAATGATGTGAACAACTGAAGAAACATACCAAATGCATGGCAAGTGGAGGGGATCGAAAGGGTTAATAGATGAATTATATTTCTTTCAAACCACCCATAATAATATTAAATGTCTAAACTGAAATTATCTATTGCATAAAATCAACAACTCGGTAGTTAAAATTGTTTTCTAGCCTATAAAAAATGAGTGAACTGCCCAAGGGATTATACTTCCATCCATATACTGTACGGTAATGTAAAGTCTTATGTTCGCCAGATGAAAATATGTATGACATCATGGTGCATAGTTTTTTTTATTGAGAGAGAGAGAGAGAGAGAGAGAGAGAGAGAGAGAGAGAGAGAGAGAGAGAGAGAGAGAGAGAGAGAGAGAGAGAGAGAGAGAGAGAGAGAGAGAGAGAGAGCACCACAATGTGTAAATTTGTAACGTGTACAGACAAAAGATAAAGTTCTTTCCCATCTTTGCTCTGAGTGAAGTACAAACCAAATAATAGAACACCTGAACAACTATATATCAAAATAGTGGGGGCAGTAAGGATAGAAGGTGGGTATAGTTATTTAGTCGTACAGTACAGGTCTCCCTCACTATCCGATGCCCCAATTTACGATATAATTATAGGTTTTTAGGCGTTTGTGTTTGGGTTTTTGCTGGTCCGAGAACGCATCACCATTTACCCCATTAATTTTAGGTTTTGCTATCCGATTTTTCTATTTAAGATCGGGTTTCAAGCAACGTAACCCAATTGTAAATCAAGGGAGACCTGTACAAGCTTTCAATGGCCATGACTCTGTTTTCACTCATAGCAGAGGTGTGAAGGCCCTTGTGGTATTGATGTACGGTCGCGCTAATAAGTCATGTCCCAGCTGTCATTATGTTTGGCTTGCTCTGTACTGTATTTATGTCTGTCAGATGTTGAATAGGGTGGGTTTGTGGCATTGTGTACGGTCGCGCTAATAAGTCATGTCCCAGCTGTCATTACGTTTGGCTTGCTCTGTGCTGTATTTATGTCTGTCACATGTTGAATAGGGTGGGTTAAGTGTAGGAACATGTTTGTATATTTCACTGGATATGAAGAAATGAAGTTTAGATATTGCTGATACCAATTATTGATCAAAACATACTTGGTGCCAATACATCACTTATTAGCGCGATTTACTAGACTGTCAATATATGGGGTATTGATGTTTTAAGTTGTGAATACAAATATTCTATATTAGAACTCTGAACCAAAAGCTAGGCTTGTAATGTAAACAATGTATTGCATATACAGTACTGCCAAAAAATCTATGAAACCAAATAGTTCACTATGCCAAGAGGGAAGAAAGTGAGTAGGCTACAGTATTTGAGTGAGAGAGATTGCAAAGGAGAGCTATGTCCATTCCTTTTTGTTTTGTTTTATAATTTGTTCGGTGTTTTGTGCATCTGTGGGCCACCTTGCTAAAGAGCATATCTAACATAAAAAGTACCCTGCCCGGTCACCTACATTTTTCTATTGCAGTGGTTTAGACGAGGCCAATTATAATTCATGCTAAATTAGTTGCAAATTAAATCCCTTTAGCGACTCAAATGTTGAATCTGGTCTTAAAATATTTCAAGTTAAATTTAAGCGAATTTTAAAGTCTACTTTTAGGTAATTTGCTCTCACTTCACTGATTAACTATGCTGAATAATTATGAAACCAATTAACTTTTTTTATAGTTAATAAAGTTCAAACTACAGTAGAATATATTTTCCTTTAAGGATTCTACTTCTGATTACAGTTCAGTATTACTGCAGTGTATAGGTATTACGACTCGAACAACACAGCCATGCCACATTTGAACTCGCCACAAATATAGTGGTAATTACATGATTATATGGAAGATCACAGATTGTTGAAACCTGTCCTCGGGACCTCTGAGGCTCCAGCTGGCTAGAGACCCTTAAGGGGGGTCACTTGCTTTTTTCTGTCTCTGGGTTGTATTCAGTTGGCCCCATTCAGCTAACTGTTTTAAGACGCTTATCCCCATCCAGGTGTCGTTTTAAACCTGGCAAGCGATAGCGAGCCACCATATTTTCGATGAATTAAGACAGCTGGCGAAATTTGTACATTTTTCGATAGAAAAATGTCTCCGGCAAAGCCAGATTTCTCCATAAAATGCTGGCTAAAAAATCAACACCTGGATGGGGATAAATGTCTTAAAACAGTAGGCTGAATGGGGCCGAATGGATACAACTAAGTAAGATAAAAATGCAGGTGACCCCCCTTAACAACTCACAGACCAGACAATACTTCACCATGACACAATTCTCATCAGCCTCAACAAATATCTCAACTGTTGATATGACAGTTAAGGGGGGTCACCGGCTTTTTTTTTTATCTTTCTCTCCTTTTCTCTTTCCCTGGGTTGTATCCATTCGGCCTAATTCAGCCAACTGATTTAAGACGTTTATCCCCATCCAGCATTGTATGGAGTCCATTTTTTTCAGCAAATTTCTGGGATCTTTTGCATTAGAATTGGAAACTACTGTAGACACAACACAAGATTTTTGGCTCATGTATATAAGTGACATAAAAGTTACCTCATGAGCTGCCAGATCAATATTGACAATAAGTATTGAGGGAAAACTCATTCCTGTGATACCCGCTTAACCCAGTAACAACTTTAATGGAGTCTGCAATACCCAATGATGAAAGTTAACATAATATAATGAGCTACAGTGTACAGATGCATACACTAATATGTACAATAATTTACAAAAAGGAAGTATGCAATGCAGTAAGAGATGAAAAGCTTGCTAATGAAAAGAAATAATTTGTACAAATAGAGGCTACATTTAATTTTAATCCTAATTATTATTATTTTTTTATTCATTTCTTGTTCAAATAACAAAAAAGCAAAAGGATAAATTTCCATTATATACAAATATGATATGATATACTGTATAGCTGCATGTGAAACATGAATAATGTGATATGATATACTGTATAGCTGCATGTGAAACATGAATAATGTGATATGATATACTGTATAGCTGCATGTGAAACATGAATAATGTGATATGATATACTGTATAGCTGCATGTGAAACATGAATAATGTGATATGATATACTGTATAGCTGCATGTGAAACATGAATAATGTGATATGATATACTGTATAGCTGCATGTGAAACATGAATAATGTGATATGATATACTGTATAGCTGCATGTGAAACATGAATAATGTGATATGATATACTGTATAGCTGCATGTGAAACATGAATAATGTGATATGATATACTGTATAGCTGCATGTGAAACATGAATAATGTGAGATAGCTACCGTATATAGAAATATGATATGATATACTGTATAGCTGCATGTGAAACATGAATAATGTGATATAGCTACCGTATATAGAAATATGATATGATATACTGTATAGCTGCATGTGAAACATGAATAATGTGAGATAGCTACCGTATATAGAAATATGATATGATATACTGTATAGCTGCATGTGAAACATGAATAATGTGAGATAGCTACCGTATATAGAAATATGATATGATATACTGTATAGCTGCATGTGAAACATGAATAATGTGAGATAGCTACCGTATATAGAAATATGATATGATATACTGTATAGCTGCATGTGAAACATGAATAATGTGATATAGCTACCGTATATAGAAATATGATATGATATACTGTATAGCTGCATGTGAAACATGAATAATGTGAGATAGCTACCGTATATAGAAATATGATATGATATACTGTATAGCTGCATGTGAAACATGAATAATGTGATATAGCTACCGTATATAGAAATATGATATGATATACTGTATAGCTGCATGTGAAACATGAATAATGTGATATAGCTACCGTATATAGAAATATGATATGATATACTGTATAGCTGCATGTGAAACATGAATAATGTGAGATAGCTACCGTATATAGAAATATGATATGATATACTGTATAGCTGCATGTGAAACATGAATAATGTGAGATAGCTACCGTATATAGAAATGAGATAGCTAGAGAAATGAGATAGCTAGAGAAATGAGATAGCTATATAAAAATGAGATAGCTCTATAGAAATGAGATAGCTATAAAAATGAGATAGCTATAGAAATGAGATAGCTATAGAAATGAGATAGCTATATAGAAATGAGATAGCTATAGAAATGAGATAGCTATAGAAATGAGATAGCTATATAGAAATGAGATAGCTATAGAAATGAAGAGAAAAAGACATTCTTTCATCACTGGTATTAAGGGGGGTCACCTGCTTTTTTTCTCTTTCTCTCCTTTTCTCTTTCTCTGGCTTGTATCCATTCGGCCCCATTCAGCCAACTGTTTTAAGACATTTATCCCCATCAGGTGTCAATTTCTTCCTGGCGAGCGATAGCGAGACAGCATTGTATGGAGAAATCCGACTTTGCCGGAGAAATTTTTCTATCGAATTTGTTTACAAATTTAGCTTGCTGTTAAAACAAATATATATATATGCTGGCTCGCTACCGCTCGCCTGGAAAATATTGACACCTGGATGAGGGTAAACATCTTAAAACAGTAGGCTGAATGGGGCCTAATGGATACAAGCCAAAGAGAGAGGGAGAGAAAGAGAACAAAAGCGAGGTGGGTTCCCTTAAGCAAATCATGAACATTGTTGCTGGGAGGTACCAAGGCTGTGGTGTGGCACGGACACCCGGGGCCCCGGTATCATCAGTGGCAGTCAGGTATATAGTAGTGCACCAGAGTCTATCAGTCAACAGGCTCGCATCATAAAGGACCACTTCACAATTTTAGGGTACCGGTAAAATGACGTAACTTTGGAAGGGGATGTAATTTCGGACATTCTGGAAAAAATATAATGAACCGCAGTTATAGGATAGATACATGATGTTATGGAAAAAACAAGTATGTCTGCGGTGTTCTTCCATAATGCAAAGCCATTTTTCCATAACTGTAGCTTAAATACTTTTATCCAGAAATGTCCGAAGTTAGGCCATTTTACGGTATAAAGAAATACTAGCCCAAGATATCAGCAGTTAGCAGAAATATAGGGAAGTGCTCATTTGTTACAGGGTAGCACTGAAATTGGTTACCAAGAGCCTCACTGTGATATCTTCTTATGGGTAACCAATTTCAGTGTCACCTCGTACAAAAGTACTGCATGTCCATTAGGGATGGATGGTAAGTTTTTTTAATTGATTCAATGTGCTCCAGTGTGAACTGCAAGTATATTTTAGTGCATCTTTGCTAATAATCAATGTCTGAAGCTTGAATGTTCTCATAGCCCAATCTTGCCAGTGGTGAATTGTCCAGCATATATGAAACAACTTCTATGCTCTCCATGTTGATATGGATTCCCCACACTGGATTGGATCAACAGGAGAGGTTGTTTGAAGTTAGGTGTGCACTTGAAGACTTGAGTGCCACTAGAGTTGATATATTATGTACAGTCCTCAGCATGATTAGTAGGCCTACCTGCCACCAACACCAGCCACTAGATGCAGTGCAATGGGTTCACCATTTGTCACTGTGCATAGGAACTAGTCAAAGACATAAGCATAAACAGTTGATAATTCACTTTCACTTATAGGTTGTGGGAATACATTACCTGGTACAGGAATGCT
>JBAKBP010026666.1:0-31339 GCA_037953745.1 Lithodes maja | reverse complement strand
GGTTCGTTCTCCGATCTTGGGTCCCTTACTGCAAAGTTCCATTTTCGTGTCAAGTCCCGGTCTACTTTAAGGCGCGTTTTCGCGAGCTTTTTATGGTCCTGGGTCGACCTGGGTGTACCCAGGTCGACCCAGGCCTGTTTCTGTTTTTGCGATTTTGAGACTGGTCTGAAATAAAGATCGAGAAAATTGAGCCTGAATTTACCCAGGCTGGATTACGGCCCTCTGATTGGCTAAGGAATTTCAATATGGCTGCTCCAATAAAGAGGCACTGATAGAGGATTTTCTACTTTTGTTTTCTCTTTTCTGAATTTTACTATGGCATGCGAAAAAATATTTAAATCCATGCAATATGAGATAAAAAAAACAATAACATAGCAATGTGATAGATAAGGACAAGGCTTATCCCCTCAAAAACAATATTAACTAAATAAATCCTAGATCCCTACTAAAACTTCTAAGATCGCATGGTCTGGGCAAAAAATGGCCAAGATTTTGTGAACAAATTCAAGCACTCGCATCACTGGGGACGAGCTCTTCACCATACCCGACATTTTCCGCCATATTGTTTGTTGTCATAAATGACGTCAGCAATACAAAGGTCAACCCATCCCAACTCGGTCCCCAGGGCTGACTTTACCCAGGTACACCCAGTCCCAGATGACGTCACTGGCTCGCGAAAACATCCACTGGGACTGGATCGACCCAGGTACACCTAGGTACAGGGACTCGGGAAAACTGAGCTGACCCAGGTATACCTGGGTGTACCTACGTTTTTTGTCTCGCAAAAACGCGCCTTTAGTCTTTGGCTGAATGTTTAACTATCTGGTGCAGGGCGGGTATTTTTTAAACCACCCTCTTTTGCGATTCACCTCAATAGTTTTGGCAATTATAAGACACTTCAACCCATTCAGGTGTCGTTTTTTTTTTCTGGGCGAGCGATAGCTAGCGAGCCTACAACTAAGGAATAGCTGGACTTTGGTCGGGGCATTTTTCTACTGTAAAAAAAAAAAATTCTTGAAAGAGGTCTGGGTGGTGTTTATTTTTGTTTGTAAGGGGGTCTGGGGAGTAATTTTTTATTATTATTATTATTGTTTTTTCTTTTTCTTTTTTTAGGCGGAAATAAAAAATACGTTGATCGAATATGGCAACATCAATCAATACCCTCAATAATACTATAACAAAATATCATAACAACCCCCGAGACGTTCCACCAGATAGTGTTAAAGAAATCTTGTTGGGATTATGGGGACGAAACGGGTTGGTGACGAAACGGAATGGTGAAGAAGCAGAATGGTGACGAAATGGAATGGTGACGAAACGGAATGGTGACGAAAAGAAATGTAACGAAACGGAATGGTGACGAAACGATATAGTGACGAAACTGAATGGTGACGAAACAAAAAGGTGACGAAACGGAATGGTGACGAAACGGAATGGTGACGAAACGGAATGGTGAAGAAACGAAAGGGTGACGAAACAGTATGGGGACAAAACGGAATGTTGACGAAATGGATGGTGACGAAACGGAATGGTGACGAAATGGATTGGTAACGAAACGGAATGGTAACGACACGGAATGGTATCGAAACGGAATGATGACGAAACAGTATGATGACGAAACGGGTTGGTAACGAAACGGCACGGAATGGTGGCAACACGAGCATTCCCCTATTATATAGGGAGAGTGGTGATGGTTCGGACGGTGGGATTAGAGCAGGAGCCCTGGGGGGCGGGGGGGGGGGGGGGGGGGGGGGGGGGCGGGGGCGGTCTGGTTAGCTAGAAAGGTAACCAATTTTCTTTCCCACCAAAGTATCACCTATCAATGCTAATGTATGGAACTGGACGACTGGCAGGCTTGCTGTGGTGGATGTGGTCAGGAGAGTGGATTTAATCCACTCCAAAAATGATCTAGATATGCTTTGCACAGTAACCCATCCTCAATAACTGTAATAGGCATTCCATAACCCAATGTATGAAACATGGTTGATGACAGCAATTTGTATGGGTGGGTTGCCCCTGCCATCTATCTATCTATCTATTGCCTGACGCCGTGATCCCCGAAGGGGTGGCCACGAACGAACAGCCCCCATGCACCTTTGTCCCCAGTCAGTCGACGCCCCTCCCCCCAACCAGCACCGCCTTCGTTCATGTACTTCCTCACTCCATCCTTCCACCTCTCATTCGGTCTACCTCTCCCTCTCTGTCCCTCCACCTTGCTCTCGTACACCCTCTTAGTCATTCTCTCACTTTCCATACGTTCCATATGGCCAAACCATCTCAAGTTGTTCCTTTTCACACTTTCCAGCACATCTACCTCCACACCACACCTCCTTCTTACTTCCTCATTAGTCTGTCTATCCCTCCATGTAACTCCGCATGCACTCCTTAAGTAATTCATTTCCACTGCTCTCACTCTTGGTCTGAGTCTCTCAACCAACGTCCATGCTTCGCTTCCGTAAGTCAGTGTCGGGATTACCACACTGTCGTGCAAGGACTTCTTCACTTCCATACTGACCACCCTATTTCTTGTTACTGCTTTTAGCGTTCCTACAACCCTCTTCCCCTGTTGTACCCTCTCCCGCACTTCTTCATCCATAGTTCCATTTTTACTCAACACACTGCCCAGATACTTAAAAGAGTTGACGATCTCCATAGCCTGACCGTTCAGCCTCACCTCACACTCTGTGACTTCACCTCTTTCGAAGACCATAACCTTGCTCTTCCCCACATTTACCTTCAAATTCCGTTTTTCGCACACTGTTCCAAACTCATTTACTAGACCCTGCAACTCCCATTCATATTCATTGCCCCTGCCAGCCCCCATTAATTAGCCCCTCAAAGCTGATCTAGATCAGCTATTGAGGTAACCACTTCAAATCACTTGCAAAATCTTCTGCAGGGTCCCAGATATCATGAATGGCCACTTCCAGTAAATTCCAGTGGTAGGGTACCCCCGCCAGCCATGCCCAAAAATGGCAAAACCCCAGAAATGAGCTAGTTCAGCTCATGAGGAAACCACTTCAAATCACTTGGAAAAGCTTTTGCAGGGTCCCAGATATTATGAATGGCCACTTCCAGTAATTTCCAGTAGTGGGGTACCCCCGCCAGCCACCATTAATTAGCCCCTTAAAGCTGACCTAGATCAGATCATGAGGTAACCACTTCAAATAACTTGCAAAATCTTCTGCAGGGTCCCAGATATCATGAATGGCCACTTCCAGCAAATTCCAATGGTGGGGTACCCCTGCCAGCCACACCCCAAAATGGCAAAACCCCAGAACTGACCAAGGTCAGCTCATGAGAAAACCACTTCAAATCACTTGCAAGCTTTTCTGCAGGGTCCCAGATATCATGAATGGCCACTTCCAGTAATTTCCAGTGGTGGGGTACCCCTGCCAGCCACACCCAAATTGCAAAACCCTAGAACGGAACTTAGTAGCTCACAAGGTAACCACCTGAAATTAAGCGCAGCTTATTCTGCAGGGTCCCAAATATATAAGAGTGGGTTGCCAGTAACCTGTAGCTACAGATGTTCTACATTGATATTTCCCCTCAATTGACATGGAGATTTGCTGAAAATATATCATTTATCCTGTTCACATAAATGATCTACTAAATGAGCTACTATGTTCCGTTCTAGGGGTTTGCAATTTGGGTGTGGCTGGCAGGGGTACCCCACCACTGGAAATTACTGGAAGTGGCCATTCATGATATCTGGAACCCTACAGAAGAGCTTGCAAGTGATTTGAAGTGGTTTTCTCATGAGCTGATCTAGGTCAGTTCTGGGGTTTTGCCATTTTGGGGTGTGGCTGGCAGGGGTACCCCACCACTGGAATTTGCTGGAAGTGGCCATTCATGATATCTGGGACCCTGCAGAAGATTTTGCAAGTTATTTGAAGTGATTACCTCATGAGCTGATCTAGGTTAGCTTTAAGGGGCTAATTAATGGTTGCTGGCCCGGGTACCCCACTACTGGAATTTACTGGAAATTACTGGAAGTGGCCATTCATAATATCTGGGCCCCTGCAAAAGAGTTTGCAAGTGATTTGAAGTGGTTACCTCAATAGCTGATCTAGATCAGCTTTGAGGGGCTAATTAATGGGGGCTGGCAGGGGCAACCCACCAATACAAATTGCTGTCATCAACCATGTGTCATACATTGGGTTATGGAATGCCTATTACAGTTATTTAGGATGGATTACTGTGCAAAGCTGATCTAGATCAGTTTTGGAGTGGATTAAATCCACTGTCATGGCCACATCCACCACAGCAAGCCTTCCAGTCGTCCAGTTCCATACATTAGCATTGATAGGTGATACTTTGGTGGGAAAGAAAATTGGTTACCTTTCCAGCTAACCAGACCCCCCCGGGCTCCCGGTCTAGATGGTTCGGACCATAGACTACATATAACCTAGACACAAAAGAAGACGCCACAAATCTGTAAATAGGGATCCGCGCGTTCGAGAGATGGCAGCACGATTGCAAAGGACAATGGGAGGGGAGGGTCCCCACAAAGACATTATATTGACTATCCTTGTCCTTGGTCCTCATTAATTCGTAATAATCCCTACCTTGTACTAATAACGCTATTAATAATCAATTGAACATTATCCAGAGACTCTGCAGACATGACATAGTTAAATAGACATAAGTAGAGGCTACTGTAAAGGCCAGTCATCGTGTAATTGTCGTCACTATGAGGAGGTACACAAGCAAAACTCCTCCAACACCCGCCATTGTTGATGTGAGATTCGGGAGTTGCCAACGTCAATGGTGGGACAAAATATCCCAAGATGTCATAAGTATAAATGTCCAGTTTTAATGCTACTTGACAAATTAACATCTACATAACATGTAACATACTAATATATATTCAAAATTACAATTTAATTCTTGTTGTGTTGCTTGAAGGTATACAGCTTCTATCATATATGAGTAGCCTATGTTTTATAGTGTATATGTATACTTAATGTTTTCATCTTGCTTATATATATATCTAATTTATACTAAATAATGTAAAAGTGTTTTTACCAACATTAATTAACTCTTAAATACGTTCCCTCTTTAATCTATTGCTCCCTCGTTTTGCGGATATTCCCTTAACTTTGGAAACACTGCAGCAAGCTAGCTGGCAGGCGCGCGCGGCGCACAGACTATCTATAATAAGGACAAGCCACTGAGGTGCTTTGGTTGTTGTACAGTACAATAGTGCTGCCACCAAATCCCTAGGGCGTGCGGCAAACTAACCGTGTGACGTCACGTTTTCTGTCTAGGTTATATGTAGTCTATGGTTCGGACAGTGCATTTCCTGAGAAACGTATGGGACCTAAGGCCGCGAGATCTTGCGTGAAAGTGCGAGAGTTTGTTTACGTTAGTCATACGGAATTTCGGGCCTACAATCGCCACACTTTTCGATGCAGATCAGATTTTGTGTTTTTTTGCACCTCCTATGTTATATTTTCAGTTTATATCGTAAGCTCTACCTCCATGAGCATGTCAACCAGCGAGTTATGCATTATTATAGTGAATCTGTGTTGCATTCAGAAGATATTGCCGTAAAAAACGAATGCTAAACTCTCTTGTGTGAAAGTTGAGAGTACCCGACATTAACTATTTAAATTCGGGGTGGTTCGGCCAGTTGAGGATGGTGATGGTTCGCCAGTGATCGAACCATCCCGCTTTATCTCTAATATAGGGGGGCAATAGATGTAAATGTATCTATTTATTTTATTTATTGATACATTACATGCTGTAGTATTTGGTTGAAGGAATAAGCATACACGAGATAGCAGTAGTGGTGGTTTAATGTTATTCCTTCGACTGCTACAAGTCAACTGACTAGTAATAATATTGTTCTCAATAAAACAATTATGATTAAGGTATGAAACTTAGAGATCAAAGCATATTATGAACTATTGAAACATATGAATTGTACTAAAGTCTCGAATCGTGATACTACAAAGCATATTGAGTTTCGGTATATTGTATTATGAAGCAAACATTATCAGCCAAAGTAACAATAATGAAAGGATAGTCCACAGAAGTATCGATAACCACGAAGCAATGTATGAAGCAATATATTAATTATCTATGCATAACTTCGAGGGAGTCAAATAAACTTCAAACTATTAACACATATTACACATGCCTATTATGATTTATTACAGATGTTTGAGAAAGAACGAAAGTAGACTACAGGACAGATTGGAGTGAATATGTGAGAGAGAACTGGTGTATGAATGAGATAATAATAAAGATAGAGTGAATGTGTGTATGACAGATATATATGCCTATATATGAGGCGAATTATGCATAACTTTATGCAGAGAGTAACATGTTAAGTTAGTTATCCATAATGTTGATTAATTTTATTTGTTTAAAGTATATATGTTTTGGAACAATTATGAAGATATCATTTTGGATGTTGGAGTCAAATGTTGTGCATGTGTGTGTGAGAGAGAGAGAGAGAGAGATAAGGCCAATTATGCATTATCTTAAAGCAGACAGTAAGAGGCTAACTAAACTATACATAATTCTGGTGACGCTTAATTTAGTTTTAAAATATTATTTTATTTAGCAAATATGCAGAGGTTAATTTGGATTATGAACTTAATTTTGTACTTTAGCACAATAAAATTTCTTTTAATTGATAAATTCTTGATTTTAGCCAATCCAACTCACATAATTTTAAGATTATGCCAATTAATACACGTGGCCGTACCATCCCACCGTTCTGGCCGAACATTCACCATTGGTAGGGATGGTTCGGCCGTTTTAGAAACTTGTGTTTCGGGAACCATAGCTCAAAACTGAAAAGAGCTAAGGGTTTGATATAATCAGGCTAAAGAACCAAATAACGAGGCAACATTTTAACATCAACTAGATTATACTACTGCTTAATCTGAATTTCTATAAACATTTAAAAAAAAAGTGGCCGAACCATCACCGCTCTCCCCTGGCTATATAAATGGTAGCCATGTACAGTCTGGGACTAAAGTCATTGTATGGATCTTCAGCTATCCACAAGTGCCCTCTGACGGCGGTATTCGAGCAATCCGATATTTGGTGTTTTTGGCTCTCCACAGATGGCTCTGTTCGACTCGTCCAGGTAGCGCCAAAAGTAAGCGAGAAACTTCCTGTTTATTGGTAGATTACGACCATGCCAACTAGAAAACACACACACACACACACACACTACTTCATTATTTGAATGTATGTATGGAATATAAATGCTAAAAGGAAGCAACAATGGACTGGGTATCATAACAGATGTAACACGCACACATTTCAGAGTTAGAAGTGGCGTGTGTCATTTTCCTTTATAGGTAATATATAGGTATATATTCATATATCTTTCTATCTATCTATTGCCTGACGCCGTGATCCCCGAAGGGGTGGCCACGAACGAACCGCCCCCATGCACCTCTGTCCCCAGTCAGTCGACGCCCCTCCCCCCAACCAGCACCGCCTTCATTCATGTAGTTCCTCACTCCATCCTTCCACCTCATATTCGGTCTACCTCTCCCCCTGTCCCTCCACCTCGCTCTCGTACACCCTCTTAGTCATTCTCTCGCTTTCCATACGTTCCATATGGCCGAACCATCTCAAGTTGTTCCTTTTCACACTTTCCAGCACATCTACCTCCACACCACACCTCCTTCTTACTTCCTCATTAGTCTGTCTATCCCTCCATGTAATTCCGCACGCACTCCTTAAGTAATTCATTTCCACTGCTCTCACTCTTGGTCTGAGTCTCTCAACCAACGTCCATGCTTCGCTTCCGTAAGTCAGTGTCGGGATTACCACACTGTCATGCAAGGACTTCTTCACTTCCATACTGACCACCCTATTTCTTGTTACTGCTTTTAGCGTTCCTACAACCCTCTTCCCCTGTTGTACCCTCTCCCGCACCTCTTCATCCATAGTCCCATCTTTACTCAACACACTGCCCAGATACTTAAAAGAGTTGACGATCTCCATAGCCTGACCGTTCAGCTTCACCTCACACTCTGTGACTTCACCCCTTTCGAAGACCATAACCTTGCTCTTCCCCGTATTTACCTTCAAATTCCGTTTTTCGCACACTGTTCCAAACTCATTTACCAGACCCTGCAACTCCCATTCATTATCACTCATCAGAACTGTATCATCCGCAAACAGCAGTATAGGTAGCTTCCACTCAATTCCCTCCCTTTTCAGCGATACACCAACATCCACTGCTCTTGATAGTATTTCTTTCATAACTCCATCCATATATACAGTAAACAACCACGGGGACATCACACACCCCTGTTTCAAACCAACATTCAGGTCAAAGAACTCGCTCTGCTCACTCTCCACACGTACTGCCGCCTTTGCACCCTCATACATGCTCTTCACTGCTTTCAGCAACTTGCCCTCTACTCCGTATATTCTAAGTACTTTCCACAAACCTTCTCTATCCACTCTGTCATATGCCTTCTCCAAGTCCATAAAGGCAACATACACCTTTTGTTTCTTCTCCAGATACTTCTCCACAACACAATTCAGGGTAAAAATCTGATCTACACATCCTCTTCCCTTCCTAAAGCCTCCCTGCTCGTCGCCTATCCATTTCTCCGTTCTCACTCTCACTCTCTCAATCACTACCCTACTGTATACCTTCCCTACTACGCTTAGAAGACATATTCCTCGGTGGTTACCACACACTGTGATAACCACCTGTGACACTAATTCATATATACAGTAGTTTATTCATGCGAATAATATATCCAAAAATGGATGTGTATAGTATAGGTCGTTAAATGACAGTATTGCAAGCGCCAATAATATGAATATAACATTGAGATTAGGTTACTAACAATGCAACACAAATAATGTAACTGAATATGGTATGGTTCATAGGAAAGACAACGTGGTGTAACATAACATTAATTAAAATGTATGATATTAATATAATGTTGAGGAACAATAGAAGGAAACAAATAAAGGATTACCTATACAAATATTATTATTATTATCTATATATTATTTACGGTTGTCTGTCTGTCTGTTCTTTATAGGCGGCCGCAGTTTTGGAGCTGGGGAGCTGAAACTTTGCATGTGGGTGTCAATTGACCTGGGTCAGGTCATAGAGGGGTCCCCAGGGTGAAAGGGACGGAGAAATATCGCGAAATCGGAAAAAGGGCCGTTTGGGGCAGAAGGAGGCCTCCGATCGAAAAGTTGTATGGAACGAAAGTTGTTCGCAGCCCCCCAAAATGGGGGTACGGATGACGTCACATCCAAAATCGGAGGTCATTTAGCGGCCGAAATCGAGGTCGCCGTTTAATGAGGCACAGGGAGGTCAAGGCCGGTGATTATGGTAGTATTGATGATGGCGATTATGGTAGTAGTAGTGGTGGTAGTAGTGATGGTGATTATGGTGATTACCCGGGCAACGCCGGGTACCCCTGCTAGTACATTATAATTATACTGTATTAAAGCATTATTGAGATATCTAATTTCATCATTCCATACAGTAAATTGTGTTAGAGATCCCTCCGCCCAACCTTGGCCTACATCACACCATCCTTCGATCATTGCAACGACGTTTTTATTATTAAATAAATACAACTACAAACGTTAATGTGTTTCACTATTCCATACCTCCTTCAACAGAGTTTGATCGTAGTGTAATAAATAAAATCCTATTATTCCCATACCATCAATATTTCATATCTTTATGGAGGAGAGTGAAAGTCTATGAAACGCTCCGAAGCAAGGAGAAAATAACTATAGTTCTTTTAGTACTTTAGGGCGTAGTAGTGCAGCAGATTGGTGGAAGAATTGTGTGTTTCATGATACAAGTGTCAAAATTGGCACACACCATAATAAACACAGTCTAATCAAAATTAGCTATAGGGCCATCCCAGGTTTAGCCTATGTTGGCTTTGGCAGCCCCTTTTCAATTAATCAATTTGTTCGAACACCGACCCGTGGTAATAACGTTCTTGACATTGTACTTGCAACAAAAGAAGAATTAATAGAGAATTTGAATGTTGGTGATGAATTCAGTAACAGTGACCATCGTACGATAACTTTCACTTTAAAGTTTACTAGTAACGAACCAAATAGTAGCATCGAAAAAGTCCCTAATTTCAAGAAAGCAAACTTCCATAAACTTAGAGCTATGTTTAAAGAAACTGACTGGAGCTTTTTAATTAACAATAACGACATAAATACATCTTGGAAGTTATTCGAAACCACTTACCTAAAAGCAGTGCAAGACTGCATACCATCGAAAATAAGGCGTCCAGGCCATAATAATAAGCCCAAATGGTGGAATAAAGATATTTCAAACTGCCTGCTTGCTAAAAAATTTGCTAATGATAGATTAAAATCCTCACAAAATGACGAAGAACGGGTGAAATTTGTAGAGCTACGACGCAAAGCCAAAAAGTTAATTAAGCAAAGTAAAAAGACCTTAGAGTTACATATTGCGAATCAAAGTAAAACAAACCCGAAAGAATTCTATAGTTATATCAGAAAGAAAAAAGTAGTTACTTCAACTGTTGGACCGTTAGTCGATGAAAATGGAGAATACACCAAAGACGAAGTACAAATGAGTAATGCCCTCAATACCTTCTTTGCATCAGTTTTTACAACAGAAGACCTCAGTGATATCCCTACACCATCGCCGATTCAGATTGATAATTCAGATGTTCTAAGCAATATCACCGTTACAGAGAGAGAAGTATTGAATTGTTTAGATAAACTCAAGGTAAATAAAACGCCTGGACCTGATACAATCTCGCCTAGAGTTCTAAAGGAAGCTAAGGATGAGCTCTCCAAACCACTGACATTACTATTCAATAAATCCTTGCAGTCTGGAACTATGCCTGATCAGTGGAAGCTAGCCAACGTAACACCGATATTCAAAAAAGGCAGCAAATCCCTACCCAGTAACTATCGTCCAATTAGCTTAACCTCAGTTGTATGTAAAATGCTAGAAACGGTCATACGAGACAGACTCGTAAATCACTTAGAGGAAAATAACATACTTAAAGATACTCAACACGGCTTTCGTAAAAAACGTTCCTGTTTAACAAACCTCTTAGACTTCTTCCACGATATCCTCAACCTCTACGATGAGAGTAAAGCTGTAGATATTATATACCTTGATTTTCAAAAGGCCTTTGACAAAGTTCCCCACAAACGTTTACTGCTAAAACTAAAAGCGCATGGAATACAAGACGGTGTGTTGAAATGGATAGAAAATTGGCTCAGCGACAGAAGGTAAAGAGTAGTCATAAACGGCAAGGCATCTAAATGGACCAATGTAAGTAGCGGGGTACCCCAGGGATCGGTACTAGGACCAATTCTCTTTCTAATTTACATCAACGACATAGATGAGGGTCTCACCTGTACAATCTCAAAATTTGCTGACGATACAAAAATTGCAAATAGCGTACTCTCAAAAGAACAAGTTGACGATATGCAACACAATCTAGATAAATTGTCATGTTGGACCCAAATTTGGCAAATGAGTTTCAATGCGGATAAATGTAAAGTACTACATATCGGATACCTAAATGAGAAAGCAAACTATTCGATGAATGGCACTCAGCTTAATAATGTAAACAGAGAAACCGATCTGGGAGTAACAATATCGAGTAACCTAAAACCGAGTCAACAATGTTCAGAAGTTGTTAAGAAGGCAAACAAAATAATTGGCTTTATAGGCAGGTCATTTGAGCATAAATCTAAAGAAGTTATCCTAACCCTTTACAATTCCTTAGTCCGCCCTCTTCTGGAATACTGCGTTCAATGCTGGTGCCCTTATTACCAAAAAGATATAAACAAGCTAGAACGAGTTCAACGTAGAGTTACCAAAATGATACCTAGCCTAAAGAACAAACCATACGAAGAGCGTCTTAGAGAATTAAATCTATTTCATTTAACCCAGCGCAGATTAAGAGGTGACTTAATTCAAGTGTTCAAAATCATCAAAGGCATCGACAATATGAACTGTAGTAAGTACTTCACTATCGACCAATCTAATTACACGCGGGGAAACGGTTGCAAAATTATTGGTAAATCTTTTAACTCACACGAATCTAAGAATTTCTTCTTCAATCGAGTTGTCAACTTGTGGAATGGGCTTCCCCGAAACGTTATAGACTGCAACACCGTTGATTCATTTAAACTCCGCCTAGACAAATATCTCGCATCAAACCCGCGACTGACTGCGTTTGTAAATGAATAACTTTATTTTATCACCCCCTCAGTTACTAACCCATCTGTCCCCTACTAACTTCCTAATCCTGCCACGGACATTAGTTCCAGGGCAGTAATTCCCTTTCCAATGTTCCCTTACCCACTCTAAACCACTGTTTGGACACTTGATCCTCAGTGTTTTGGAGGACAAGCAACCTAGAAGGGTCACTAGATCTGTTGTTGCTTGATTTCCTTTGTACTAATCTCCATTAGAGTACTGGAACACAGATATTTACCCCAAACTGTATACTGTGGTAGAGACGTCAAACTAGTCTCAAATGACTCGTCCGGGCAAGGGAAACAACTTATATTCAGAGAATGTTTGGCTAATGTTGACCGTTTGACTTGTACTGGTCGCTGAAGTTTATTATCATGCTACAAATTGGTAAGAATTGTTGCCAATTGCCACTAATTTGTTGAACTACAGGGACCAGTACAAGTCAAATGGACAACTTTTTGATAAACATTGTCTGAACATTTATTGTTTCCCTTGTTCAGACGAGTCATTTGAGACTAGTTTGACATCTCTACCACAGTATACAGTTTGGGGTAAATATGGTGTTTCAGTACTCTTATGGAGATTAATTGAAAAGGGGCTGCCAAACCCAACATAGGCTAAACCTTTGATGGCCCTATAGCTAAGTTTGATTATACTGAGTTTATTATTGTGTGTGCCAATTTTGACACTTGTATCAAGAAACGCAGAATTCCCACATATGTTTCACATATCTGCCCCACTATAGGGAGATAACATAAACATCCAATGATTCATAGGTCAAACTAGGCCTTATTAAACCCTTTCCTTCCATGAATACTTTCTAATGATGCATAATAACAGATAATAGCTAAAATATGGCATGACATTGATTTAGGGATTACCGAAAAGTTTAAACAGCTTCCCAGACTGTAATAATGTAGTTCAGCTATTTGTATGCGTAAAATAAATAAAAAACCTAGTTGTGTGAATTGTATATATTATACAGCATACCTCTAATTGTGTAGACATTTGGTAATCATCGGGCCTCATCAGTATTTAATAATATTGAATAACTGTTCATAGTAACTATTTTATGCAAGGTTTCATGAGCCATCTCCTCCGCATTAAATCCAGTGTCCTCGAGAACTCCTTGACACAATTATTTGTGTTATGTGTTCTAGTTATGTGTTTGCTTAGCAGATCAAGCATTCTTTCTTTACCAGTAAATACATCTGAATGATAGTAGGCTGTATGTTCTACCATGATAGTAGGCTGTATGTTCTACCATGATAGTAGGCTGTATGTTCTACCATGATAGTAGGCTGTATGTTCTACCATGATAGTAGGCTGTATGTTCTACCATGATAGTAGGCTGTATGTTCTACCATGATAGTAGGCTGTATGTTCTACCATGATAGTAGGCTGTATGTTCTACCATGATAGTAGGCTGTATGTTCTACCATGATAGTAGGCTGTATGTTCTACCATGATAGTAGGCTGTATGTTCTACCATGATAGTAGGCTGTATGTTCTACCATGATAGTAGGCTGTATGTTCTACCATGATAGTAGGCTGTATGTTCTACCATGATAGTAGGCTGTATGTTCTACCATGATAGTAGGCTGTATGTTCTACCATGATAGTAGGCTGTATGTTCTACCATGATAGTAGGCTGTATGTTCTACCATGATAGTAGGCTGTATGTTCTACCATGATAGTAGGCTGTATGTTCTACCATGTTAACATTATTGGCTTACAAAATAAATGTTTTATTTGTATACTACTTTTTTTAACTTTCCGATTTTATGAAATCGAAAATATGTTTCCATTATGCAGGGCAACTTACCCATTTAATTACCCAGTACAAAATGTGTCCCTATTATTTTTATCCTGTTGTAGTATGCTGCTTAATAATGCACATCTTGTTACACGAGAGGAATCTTCTTATTCTCAAGATGTAAAGCCTACCCGCTAAATCCTACAAGCCTCTCTCCCACTATCCCTCCCTCTCTTCACCTCCCACTACCCCCTCCCTCCATCCACCTCTCAATATCCCCTCCCTCCTTCTCTTACTACCCCCTCCCTCCCTCCACTTACAACTACCTAATACTGGAGAATTCGCCCCGAAACGTTCGCCCCGCTTTGAGAAGTCGCCCCGCCGCGAGTTCGCCCCGTTAATGTCCCCCCCCTCCACCCTAAAGGGGTACTGAAGAATTCCCCATCTATTCATCTCTCTAACCTAACCCTAACCTAACCTAACCTACCTTACCCTAACCTAGCCTAGCCTAACCTAACCTAACTTACCCTAACCTAACCCTACCCAAACCTAACCTAACCTAACCCTAACCCTAACCTAACCTAACCTAACACATGAGTACAAATGAGTAATGTCCTCAATTCCTTCTTTGCATTAGTTTTTACTACAGAAGACCTCAGGGGTTGGGGGGAGGGATGGAAATAAGTGGTAAGCTCCAGGGGTGGTGGTGGTGGTGAGGGGGGGGGGGGGTTATAAACGGGGCGAACTCGTTGTCCAACAGCGGGGCGATTTGGTTTAGGGGCGAATTCTCCTGTAACCCTACTAGTCCATGAGCCAGGCCAGATATCGGTACCACCTGGGGTGACTAAACACGAATGGTACTAAAATGTTTATAGAGTGACTGTAAGTACATTAAGATATGATAGCCTTCTCGCACTGGTAGCTTAGTCTAATTTTTTTGATGCAATAGGGGCGCTACCCAAAAATAAAGATTTTTAGCGTGACGCTCGGCGTTTTCCTCATTTTCTTTAAAATCCATCACACAATCATCGCGAAACTTTGAACACCTATGTAGAATTATATTCTCTACCAGAGTTGTTCCTAGGTATTTTTCAAATTTCCTCATATTTCGGAATATACTCTATATTTTGGGTATTCTCCTCTAAATCTAGAATAAATCCTTAAATATGGGGAACATTGAAAAATATATTCTAACAGCTCTTGTAGCTTATTTGATTCTCTACAAGAATTATTCCGATGTGTATTTCAAGTTTCTCCATATTTAGGGGTTTATTTCATATTTGGGGATTTTTGGTTATATTTTGGGGATAATTTATTATTGGAAGGAGCAAACATATGTAGAGTGGTTTCCATGTAATGTGTTTGTTTGTTCATGGTTTAATGGTGATATTTTTTGCAGGTGTGTGTCGACTGTTTGACGGCAGGATGGAACCATCTGCGAGGAAGAGAGCACGGATCGACTGTATCATCCACTGCTCTGATGATGACAGCGATGCTCTGGTGTCACCACAGGATTTGGACTCCTGGAACACATTGCTCAGGGCTGCAGAAATCAGGCAGCATGATCCAGTCCTGGAAGCAGCCAAGGGCCTTGAAGAAGGAGGAATACCACACATACATTATCACCGTAAATGTCGTAGTCTCTTTACAATGAAGAAGTCACTGGATTCTATCCTTGCCAAGGGTGTCAAGATAGAATCAGCAAGCGTCGACCCCAGGAGGAGGGCATCAAGGGATGCCCCTAGTACTAGCAGGGTGTATGCCAAAGGATGTATCTTCTGCGAGAAGTCAAGCAAGTACATAAAAACAACAAAGACAAGGGAGCCACTCATACAGTGTGTTGAGCTACGAGCAGATGAGAAGATTCGCAGAGCAGCAATAAGGAAACTCAACCAGAGAATCCTTGGTTTAGTTAGCAGAGACCTTGTTGCTGCAGAGGGTCACTACCACAAGTCGTGCTACAAACTCTTCACAAAAGATGATTTCCCAGCGGCCGCCAGGTCGGGTGCAGGTGAAAATCAGGAAGAAAGCGAGGAAGCACGCTACGAAGAGGTTGAGACAGAAGCCCTCGAGGAACTCTGCTTGTATATAAGGACCAAATTATTCCCCAACCCAGAGGTACTGCCTATGACAAACCTCACATCTAGGCTTGAGAGATCCATGATGTCCCGTGGTATTATCCAACTGAAACCAGCGACAAAGAAACATGTTCGCCGAAAGATTGAAACCGAGTTTGGAGAATCACTACGCTTTGTCCCAGATGAGAAAGGAAAGCTTCTAATCTATCCACGCAGCCTCTCAATGGACGACCTTGCCCGGCAAGCACACAAAATGGCAAAAGACCTGCAAGAAGCAAGAGCAGCTAACTCTGAAGATGTCTTAACCAAAGCAGGAATGCAGCTGAGGAATGAGATCAATAAACAAGATGTGAGTCAGCCATGGCCTCCCGATACAGATCAGAATGTCATTCCTGCAGCAGTCACTCAATTCCTGCACACCCTGCTGACAGGAGAGTGTGAGTGTGAAACTCCCTCTGAAAGAGCTCAACGTCTTGCCACTTCCTTTGGCAGTGACTTGGTCTTTGCTGTTACCAGTGGCAAGACAAAACCACCCAAGCACGTACTGCTGACCAATGCTGTAAAGTCTTTGACAGGAAACACAGAACTGATCCGAACTCTGAATCGTCTTGGTCACTGTGTGTCTTACTCAATGTTTGAGGAGATCGATACAGCCCTTTGTATCCAGAAGCTGGAATGCTCAAAGGATGACATTCCACTGCCAGCAAACATCTACCCTGGTGTGTTCACAACCCTGGCCTGGGATAACATTGACCGACTTGAAGAGACCCTAAGTGGAGCAGGTACTTCTCATAGAGTCAATGGCATTGCTGTCCAGTCCAAGGTTGCAGGCTCTGTGCCAGAGAAAGTCCTGCCAGAGATTACCAAGTCCAAGATAAGAAGCATCACTCAGACATCATCAATGCTGCCAATATACAATGTTGGGCGGCGGGCAGGGCCACCTAGGATTGAGACTGCGTATGTCGACACTACCAAGGAAGTCCAGGATTCAAAGACAAAGAACCATATCTGGCTTCTTACTCGAATGTCAGACCATGAGGACCAGTCCATCAGCAGTTGGACTGGGTTCAACATCAAAATGCGCAGAGACATTGCAGTGGTTCAGGACACTGTAAGCTACCTGCCCACTATCAATGCTCCCGCAACAGAAATGTCCACCGTTAATGAAATCTTGGAACAAACGCATGCTATCATGCAGTCCTTACAGCTTAACAAGATTGTGTGCGTGTTTGATCAAGCACTCTATGCCAAAGCTGCCGAAGTTATCTGGAAACAAGAGAAGTTCAAGAACATTATCATCAGGATGGGCGTCTTCCACACAATCTGTAATCTCATCTCCACCATAGGAAAGAGGTTTCAAGATGCAGGTCTTAGAGATCTGTGTGTGGAATCAGGTATCATCGCAGAAGGATCAGTGTCAGGAGTGATGAACGGCAAGAGGTACAACAGAGCAGTGAGACTACACAAGCTCGTGTATGAAGCACTGATGAGGCTTGCATGGAAAGGCTTCCTTTCATGGCTAGAAGAAAACCATTCAAGGGACATACACCATCTAGATGAAACACTGAAGGACATCAACAGCTTTCACAGCAATGTGTCTCAGGGACTCTTTCAAGAGCTGATGGAGAGTGAATCATGCACACATATCATGAAGCTTTTCCAAGTTTATCTTGAGACCCTCAGAGATGAACACAACCTCTCAGCATTCTGGATGTCATACCTGGACATGGTTGAGATCATGCTGGACTTAATTCGAGCCTCCAGAGAAGGCAACTGGATGCTCCACCTAGGAGCAATCCGACAGATGATACCGTGGTGTTTTGCCTATGACAAAGTGAACTATGCCCGGTTCCTAACCTACTACTATGCCTTGATGTCTCGACTGCCCATTGAACACCCAGAGGTCCATGAACACTTCATGCAAGGTGGCTTTTCGGTCCAGATCGGTAGCAAGAATCCCTTTGGACGGATCCCTGTGGACCAGACAATCGAAGAGACGATCAACAAAGACACCCAGACACCCGGGGGCACAAAAGGCCTGAAAGGCGGAGCTGTCGCCAGGTACTACCTGACATCGGAGTATCGCAGCAGGTACTTAAGGCAGCTCAGGACTATGGTAGTAGGCCAAAAGTATACTGACTTCAGCCACCCAGACCTACAGATGGCCAGGATTAGAAGAGATGAGGCCGATGTCCAATCTTTAGTTCAACTGATGGAGACCAGCTGGTTGAACCCCTTCAACGCAGAGCAAGAAGATCTTGTCAGTTTGTCAACTGCGACTATGGCACCACCAGAAGTTGTCAAAGACCTTCTAGGGGCCTACAGAATAGGAGAGGATGCATATCAAGCCTTCAAGGAAGAGCGCCTGGAGATCGATACGCCAACTATACAGTTTCATGACACGATGACGAAGACGAAACTGAGAACGTTCACTAACATCAGAATGAAGCCACGCTCACAAGACCATGCCAAGGAGGCTATCTTAAAGGCTGACAGGAACCTATTTGGCCAGATGATCCTTGTTGCCGAGAACAGAAAGCTCAAAATGAGTGATGTCTTGGCTCATCCCCTTGGGCCTTTGCCTTGGGCACTTGCCAGCGGTGATGGGTCTCTCCGCAAGACCAACAAGGCTGCCCTAGCAAAGGAGTTAGAGAGGAATGTTTCTCCTGCAGAAGTGATACCCGAGCCCTCTGCTACCATAATTGATGGGATGAGCCTGGTCCACAAACTGAAGGGAAACGACAAAACTTTTTCACAGCTTGCAGGTACAGCACTGAGTCACGCTGTTCATGAAGGTGCTAAGAGCAGGCGCATTGATGTTGTGTTTGATATCTACAAGGAGACATCCATCAAGGATGCAGAACGAGCCAAAAGAAGTGCAGGCACAGGAATTCATTTCAAGAACATTCAACCTGGGCACAACATCCAGCAGTGGAGAAAGTTACTCGGTAGTTCCTCCAACAAGGCAAGTCTTATCAAGTTCTTGGTAGAAGAATGGAAGGCACCACAGCACAGGGAGAAGCTCAAGGACAAGGAGCTGTATGTCACATGTGAGCAGCGCTGCTTCAAGATCACCAAAGAGCAGTGGGAAGAGGCTCCTGAGCTTAAGTCAACTCAAGAAGAAGCAGACACACGCCTTCTTCTCCATGCACTTCATGCAGCAGAATCTGGGAACAAGTCTGTCATCATCACTGCAGAAGATACAGACGTCATGGTGTTGTGTCTTGGCATGTGCCACAAGATCCCATCCCATCTGTTCCAGAAGTGCGGGACGAAGAACCGGACAAGATTCCTGGATATCACCACACTGAGCCGCACACTGGGAGGCAGCGTGTGTGATTCATTGATTGGTATGCATGCCTTTACAGGCTGTGATACCGTCAGTGCATTCGCTGGCCGAGGGAAGATGACGACACTCAAGCAGGTGAAGATGGACAAGACATACCAGGATGCTTTTCACGAACTTGGACGCTCATGGGAAGTGTCTCCTGAACTCTTTGAGAAGCTACAGGAAATCACCTGCCACATGTACCTACCATCTACCCACACAACTAAGGTAAACAAGCTTCGGTATGAGCTGTTCTGTGCAAGACGTGGAGAGGTAGAGTCAAGTCAACTCCCTCCTTGTGAGGACTGCCTCTTCATGCATGCACTGCGTGCAAACTACCAGGCTGCGATCTGGAGGAGAAGTCTTCAGAGCCAGCCATTTGTTGCGAACCCAACAGACTGCGGTTGGATGACAGATGAGGACGGTAAGCTTGCCGTCAACTGGATGCGAGGCTCACCAGCACCAGATGCTGTTATGCAGCTACTGTCTTGCAAGTGTGTGCGGTCATGCGAACTCCCTAAGTGTACTTGCCTCAGCAATGGTCTAAAATGCACGGACATGTGCAGGTTACAGACATGTCAGAACACGGCTATTGAAGAAGAGCCGGTGGCACAACAGTCAGATTCCGAGTCTGATGTAGATGATATTTAGGAGTAGTAATTTGCCATAATAGTATGTACAAGCCCATGGCATGCTTAGTGTGTATTTACAGGACTTGTATTAAATGTGACAATTACTATATGCATTTTGTTGACATTTAGGCATTCCTGTCCCCAAATTTGACATTTTAAAAAAATTCGGAATTTTCGGTAGGGTATGTCTATTCAAGAAGTGATAACGACCATTAAGCTACCAATGTGCAAGGGCTATCATATCAAAACATAAACTAGAGACATGTAGCAAGCTAAAAACACCTAAGAGAATTAGTCACCCCGGGTGGTACCGATATCCCAAAAAACGGGTCTTGGCTCATGGACTATACTACCCCTCCCTCACTCCATCTCCCACTACCCCCTCCCTCCCTCCACCTCCCACTGTCCCTCCCTTCCTCCAACTCCCACTACCCCTCTCTCTATCTCTCTCTCTTAGTCTACTAACCATTCCTTTATGTCCTATAGGGAACCTAGAAATGTTGAGTACTGTAAAGTTTTATGGTAGAAATGCAATGTATGGGTCTTAACCCTTTCACGCATTTATGACGCACAGGTTGCCAGATTAGCAATAAGAAATATAGTTATCTTACTCTTATAATTACCTCTCCAAAATTAGTTTTCTGCCCACAGCTAACTCAAAGACAACTGCAGAGGTTGAAGTCTATCTATCTATCTATATGCTTAGGCCCAATCCCCATTTTGGGGGTAGCCGACTCAAGACAGAGCAAGAACAGGGAAAACACAAAAACAACATAAAACAAAAAATAAACACAGATACAAAACACAAACTCTCACACATCCAGGTCACCCAGGAGAAGACCCAGAGACCAGGGTTACCAAGGTCGCTCCAGCACTCCCCCGGCCCCTGACCACCCGGAGAGGTTCCGATCTCGGCAGGCAGACATGCAGCGGAGCTAAAGCCACAAGCCCTCCCACCACACTTCCAGGCACACCCTTCATATTAATCGTCTCCCCGGGCCAGGCGCCTGATGGACTATTATCTAGTCGTTATTATTATTATCTAGAGGTTGAAGTAACTAAACTAAAGGTTTCTAAATACCCCTGATGGTAACAAAGGCTTTAAAGTATCCCCAATAGGCTCAACATCGCGTCATATGCATGAAAGGGTTAAGGACTCAGAAACTGCCGGATGCTATATTGTATATGTGTAGCATTTTGCATAGTTGACCTAATTAGCATATTAATTAGGTATAATAACCAAATACGGAATATCTTGATAGAAACGCAACATATAGACTTCAACATAATATCCAGACCTGTTTTCGACCCCAAGGAATCCAAATAACATGGTTTTAATAATCCTAAAATCCCTCCAACTATCCAAAATCCAATATAGCCACCATGGATAACTAAATAAATCCAATATAGCCACCATGGATAACTAAATAAATCCAATATAGCCACCATGGATAACTAAATAAATCCAATATAGCCACCATGGATAACTAAATAAATCCAATATAGCCACCATGGATAACTAAATAAATCCAATATAGCCACCATGGATAACTAAATAAATCCAATATAGCCACCATGGATAACTAAATAAATCCAATATAGCCACCATGGATAACTAAATAAATCCAATATAGCCACCATGGATAACTAAATAAATCCAATATAGCCACCATGGATAACTAAATAAATCCAATATAGCCACCATGGATAACTAAATAAATCCAATATAGCCACCATGGATAACTAAATAAATCCTAAAATCGCCCCAACTCACAAATTGTTAGAGATACAATTTTAATTTTTATGAACACATACAACTCGGAAAGTAAAACTGCTACTGCACCTGTTAAACACAAAACAAAGAGGGGAAAAGAGGCGATAGTTGGACAAATAAGATCGACAGAAGATCCTAGACAAACTTCAAAAGTACTCTCACCCACTTACTAATGACTCTACACCCCTGTACAATATCCTTAATGGACAAATGGCATCAGCCAATGAGGTAAATGTGCATGATGCCCTCAAAATTGGACAAAAACTGATAACGAAATGCATGGCATCCCTTCCGGATGGTTTCCACAATCCAATTATATCTAAAGTAAAAACCATACAGCTGCTGAAAAGGGGAGTGAAATTGAAACATACAATACTATCTATCCATGGTGGCTATATTGGATTTATTTAGTTATCCATGGTGGCTATATTGGATTTATTTAGTTATCCATGGTGGCTATATTGGATTTATTTAGTTATCCATGGTGGCTATATTGGATTTATTTAGTTATCCATGGTGGCTATATTGGATTTATTTAGTTATCCATGGTGGCTATATTGGATTTATTTAGTTATCCATGGTGGCTATATTGGATTTATTTAGTTATCCATGGTGGCTATATTGGATTTATTTAGTTATCCATGGTGGCTATATTGGATTTATTTAGTTATCCATGGTGGCTATATTGGATTTATTTAGTTATCCATGGTGGCTATATTGGATTTATTTAGTTATCCATGGTGGCTATATTGGATTTATTTAGTTATCCATGGTGGCTATATTGGATTTATTTAGTTATCCATGGTGGCTATATTGGATTTATTTAGTTATCCATGGTGGCTATATTGGATTTATTTAGTTATCCATGGTGGCTATATTGGATTTATTTAGTTATCCATGGTGGCTATATTGGATTTATTTAGTTATCCATGGTGGCTATATTGGATTTATTTAGTTATCCATGGTGGCTATATTGGATTTATTTAGTTATCCATGGTGGCTATATTGGATTTATTTAGTTATCCATGGTGGCTATATTGGATTTATTTAGTTATCCATGGTGGCTATATTGGATTTATTTAGTTATCCATGGTGGCTATATTGGATTTATTTAGTTGTCCATGGTGGCTATATTGGATTTATTTAGTTATCCATGGTGGCTATATTGGATTTATTTAGTTATCCATGGTGGCTATATTGGATTTATTTAGTTATCCATAGTGGCTATATTGGATTTATTTAGTTATCCATGGTGGCTATATTGGATTTATTTAGTTATCCATGGTGGCTATATTGGATTTATTTAGTTATCCATGGTGGCTATATTGGATTTATTTAGTTATCCATGGTGGCTATATTGGATTTATTTAGTTATCCATAGTGGCTATATTGGATTTATTTAGTTATCCATGGTGGCTATATTGGATTTATTTAGTTATCCATGGTGGCTATATTGGATTTATTTAGTTATCCATGGTGGCTATATTGGATTTATTTAGTTATCCATGGTGGCTATATTGGATTTTGGATAGTTGGAGGGATTTTTGGATTCCTTGGGGTCGAAAACAGGTCTGGATATTATGTTGAAGTCTTTATGTTGCGTTTCTATCAAGATATTCCGTATTTGGTTATTATACTAATTATGCTAATTAGATCAATTATGCAAAATGCTACACATATACAAAATAGCATTCTTCAGTTTCTGAGTCCTAAGACCCATACATTGCATTTCTACCATAACACTTTACAGTACTCAACATATCTAGTTTCACTAGTTTGGCTAGCAGACTATCTCTCTCTCTCTCTCTCTCTGTCACCGTGAAGTCACTGTGCGAGAAATACGAGTTTCGGGAGAGATACGCACAATGCAGTGAATGTTTGAATAGAAAATTATACTCGCCTGATGGAAAACGATCGTTTATTATTTATATGGACGCAACAAGTTTTGACTCACAACCGCTCTTCACAGTCCTTCATAACTGAATAGATCTCCAAATAGAGTCAAAACTTGGCGTGTCCTTGTAAATAACATCTAGGAGCAGTCTAACGCAAGATGTTGAACTGTGACTGGAACCTGGCAACAAGGGCAAAACGTGGGGACTTCCCCAGATATAAAAAAGCCACGTATGAGTATGAGCGTAGTGTGGCCTAGTCTCAGGCGAACCAAGGCAGTCTCCTATCTTCTATTATTATGGAAAGAACTCTGGCAGGGAACTATGGTAGGTTTAGTGAAGTGTAGATTGTTATTTGTCATGGACGTCCAATCTGCTTGCCACCAATGACGGAGGAGTTGGGTAATGTTTGAGAAATAATCAGATACAGGAATAGGTCACGGCATGATCAAGTTAAGTTGATTTCTTACGCAAAAAGTCATAGTATTGCCACTATGCACTGGGTATATTATATTAAAAAAAAAAAAAAATTATCTACTTGCCCCGTGCTAACGACATCTGAAATTGACTTGCCCTGACAGTCTTTTCACTTGCCCTGACACATTTTTTACTTGCCGATATATCGTAAGGAATTTCACTCGTTACGTACCACATTCATTCACACACATGCCACCAGCTTCTATAAATTGGATGTTATGTCCACACTACTTATTGAATTTTGGGAAACTTCATGCATTACTAATGTTATGGAAATATCAAGAGTTTTTGGTACAGCACGTTGATGGTAAAACATTGAAACTAAGAAGAGGACAATGAAGGTTTCCATTTATTTACCTATCTCTTAAACCTCTCCTATTCTGGGATGCTCAGGCCTCTTTAGTTTAAATATTTTTTCTCCACTCTCTTTCCTCTTTCTTCCTTGATTTACGATACTACCAGTTTATCCCCTAACTTCAATATATCCAATATAAATTATATTGCATTTAATCAGATTCTCTTTTCAGAGGACCTTTGGTATTGCTTTATTTTGTCACCAAGTGATATGTTCTCAAATGTCTCTAATAATATATTTATGTTCTAACATTTCAATCTTTCCCTATTGTTTTGTATTGTCAAGCCATCTTCCTTTATCAGGGCCTCAGACTTTATCCTTAAATATAAGTTTTACAGAACTTCATATAAACATTGACTCCTTGACACTTTTACTGTCAAAACCAATAGCACTAAAATTACATTTCAAATGTTCCCTTGTAAGCATTGATCTCTCGTATTACTGTGTGCATAGTGTGATAGGATATTCTCAGTAAATGTACCTTCTCTCACCTAATCTTATCTTCAACTTTCTTCCCCAACATGATTTTGTTAAAGTCTATTCTCAGTAAATGTTCCTTCTCCCACCTAATCGTATCTTCAACTTCCCCTATATGATTTCTTTAAAGTCTATTTTTGCGCAGTTTCACGTCTTCATTTTTCTCATAAGCCTGAAACTAGTGCATTGTCATCATCGATTGGCTTTCATATGGGATGAGGGGCAGACTACTGATTCTCTTACTAGTCCTTATATATTTGTCTTTCACTCTTTGTATCGTACTGTAAGTAATCTTGTCCTCAATTTCTTCCTCTTGAAAATCTCAGTTCTTGAATGCAAATAATCAATATATTAGGGTGAAACAATTATCATGAAGACATGCATATCATTATCTTTAAACTAACTTAATAAGTGTTAGTAAAGCAGGAGAGGAAAATTGTTATTTCTTAACTATTTTGATATAAGTTAAACAAAATGTTTGCAAAATACAGCCGGCTGCTACTTTACTGCTTTTAATGCCTCTTATAACACTAAGACAGGATGAAGCTTAATATCGGAGAGATAACCCGTTCGAATGGCTTCAAATTGGATAGGTTCCGCTTTAGAAAATATGTAGTAAGCATTGGTTGGGAAACAAGGTTGTGGATATGTGGAATAGATTGCCTAGTGCAGCAATTAGCTAAGGAACGGTAGGATATTTCAAAATCAAAGTGAATAGTCATATGAATGATATGGGCTGGGTGTAAATGGGATCTACCTCGTGTAGGCCGGTCAGCTTTATGTAGACTTCCGATTTCCTATGTTCTTAAGTCCCTTTTGATGATGAACACTACGTATTGGACTATTGGTGTAACACAGGTTGTTTCATGTTTGTTTTATTGGAATTTAGTTAGACAGAGATTTGTGAATATTCGACTTATTTTTTCGAATTTGTCTTACTTATTCGGCTAGCATATCCTTAACAAATTAGATCATATTTTACCATTGCATGAACGATTCTAATTTACAGCCAAATCTACCCCCTAACCTATCTTGGTCAACCCAAAACAATTGTTTAGTATTGTAATGCTCACCTTAAAATAGCCCTACCTAACCTATCCTAACCATATCACTTCTCTAATTTCCTCCTCATGTCCCTGTCCTCTTTCGTGGTCATCTGTGCATGAAAATTATGAAAGCTAATTGAGGACTGCCAAAAGAGATGTGAAATAAAGTTAAAAGGTATATATTTCTCCTTATGCCTCATCCCCATATCCTTCATTGATATTTACCATGTTTCAATCTTGATTATTGTTAAAACAGTCAAACTAATACGTACGGTAAATATATATTTTCAAATAATCTATAAACGATAATCTTGCTGCTAACCTTTTTGGTTGACAAGTCTAGCCTATACAATTGAATACGGAGGAAAAATAATATTAGACAACATTTCTTGGAACAGGCAGTCTTAGTCAATGTAAAAAAAAAAACATAATCTAGAAATATAATACTGTTCATTATTAATACAAACCAGAGAGAGAGAGAGAGAGAGAGAGAGAGAGAGAGAGAGAGAGAGAGAGAGAGAGAGAGAGAGAGAGAGAGATCGTGAGAGTGGGTGAGGGAGTATATGGGAAACCACAACATTGATTAACGAAGATACGTGTGTCTGTCAAATTGTCTGTTATAGCAAAATTCCGATAATTTGAAAATCCCAAAAGTTCGAGTTTTTGAAGATCAGTATTATTAATATTAAAATGGGGAAAACTGAAGACAAAAATAAAATAAAAATGCGCGCCAGAATCGGCGAAAGGGAGACATGGCTAAATGCAGACGGTGACAATCTGCTACCCCCAACCACCTTCTACGAACTTACACTAATTATCATATAACACTGTGACCACGGACCAACATCTACAATCTTCAAATTGTTTGCCACCAACAACATCTAAAAGCTTAGCAAGCTTTACTATCCTCAAGTAAATTCTAAAGTTCACAACATTACGAAATTCACGGCCAAGCAATAACAACAAATGGTTATATTGCTTTAGCCTAACTAGTTGTATTCAATGTTTCTCTTTTATGTTATATTTATCCATTAATTGAACTTGTTTATGTTATTGTATCCAAGAGAAATAAACTTGTTTATGTTATTGTATCCAAGAGAAATAAATATTGACAGTATATGACGAACCAATAATATTGACAGTATATGACGAACCAATAATATTGACAGTATATGACGAACCAATAATATTGACAGTATATGACGAACCAATAATATTGACAGTATATGACGAACCAATAATATTGACAGTATATGACGAACCAATAATATTGACAGTATATGACGAACCAATAATATTGACAGTATATGACGAACCAATAATATTGACAGTATATGACGAACCAATAATATTGACAGTATATGACGAACCAATAATATTGACAGTATATGACGAACCAATAATATTGACAGTATATGACGAACCAATAATATTGACAGTATATGACGAACCAATAATATTGACAGTATATGACGAACCAATAATATTGACAGTATATGACGAACCAATACTATTGACAGTATATGACGAACCAATAATATTGACAGTATATGACGAACCAATAATATTGACAGTATATGACGAACCAATAATATTGACAGTATATGACGAACCAATAATATTGACAGTACATGACGAACCAATAATATTGACAGTATATGACAAACCAATAATATTGACAGTATATGACGAACCAATAATATTGACAGTATATGACGAACCAATAATATTGACAGTATATGACGAACCAATAATATTGACAGTATATGACGAACCAATAATATTGACAGTACATGACGAACCAATAATATTGACAGTATATGACGAACCAATAATATTGACAGTACATGACGAACCAATAATATTGACAGTATATGACGAACCAATAATATTGACAGTATATGACGAACCAATAATATTGACAGTATATGACGAACCAATAATATTGACAGTATATGACGAACCAATAATATTGACAGTACATGACGAACCAATAATATTGACAGTATATGACGAACCAATAATATTGACAGTATATGACGAACCAATAATATTGACAGTATATGACGAACCAATAATATTGACAGTATATGACGAACCAATAATATTGACAGTACATGACGAACCAATAATATTGACAGTACATGACGAACCAATAATATTGACAGTATATGACGAACCAATAATATTGACAGTATATGACGAACCAATAATATTGACAGTATATGACGAACCAATAATATTGACAGTATATGACGAACCAATAATATTGACAGTATATGACGAACCAATAATATTGACAGTATATGACGAACCAATAATATTGACAGTACATGACGAACCAATAATATTGACAGTATATGACGAACCAATAATATTGACAGTATATGACGAACCAATAATATTGACAGTATATGACGAACCAATAATATTGACAGTATATGACGAACCAATAATATTGACAGTATATGACGAACCAATAATATTGACAGTATATGACGAACCAATAATATTGACAGTATATGACGAACCAATAATATTGACAGTATATGACGAACCAATAATATTGACAGTATATGACGAACCAATAATATTGACAGTATATGACGAACCAATAATATTGACAGTATATGACGAACCAATAATATTGACAGTATATGACGAACCAATAATATTGACAGTATATGACGAACCAATAATATTGACAGTATATGACGAACCAATAATATTGACAGTATATGACGAACCAATAATATTGACAGTATATGACGAACCAATAATATTGACAGTATATGACGAACCAATAATATTGACAGTATATGACGAACCAATAATATTGACAGTATATGACGAACCAATAATATTGACAGTATATGACGAACCAATAATATTGACAGTATAATATTATGACGAACCAATAATATTGACAGTATATGACGAACCAATAATATTGACAGTATATGACGAACCAATAATATTGACAGTATATGACGAACCAATAAATATTGACAGTATATGACGAACCAATAATATTGACAGTACATAACGAACCAATAATATTGACAGTACATGACGAACCAATAATATTGACAGTATATGACGAACCAATAATATATGCCGAAAATATTACGAAATTTACGATCGATCAGCTGCGTCGTCTCTGTTTATTAAAGGGTCACCGCAGCGAGAAGTGTCGGTCTCTGTTTTACTAAAGGCCCACCGTCTTACTAAACGTCCACCGCATCGATGTTTACTAAAGGCCCACCGTCTTACTAAACGTCCACCGCATCGATGTTTTCGTATACTAATTATCTATCAGTATTTGATAATATATGACAACTATTTTTTGTTTTTTATTGAAGCGTCAACTTAAATAGTAATACAAAAATTAACTTGTCCCCTGGGCAACTGCCAGGCAGACTAGCGTTGCAAATCACTGGCCTGGCAACATATCCGGGCTAATCCGGGCTGCCGGACTATACCTAATTTCCCAGCCTGACTAAACTAACTGTATACAGTATATAATTCCTACATGATATATGACTAAATTATAATAGGCTATAGATTTGTGTTGCATTCACTTACAAAGTGTTGTATACTGTATCCACTATATACCATTAATTTTCCCTAGTAAGCTAGAATACTCGGGTTCCCTTACCGACAGTGCTATGTTTGACCATTATTAAATAAGTAATCATTAATATCCGGAACGGCATCTTAATACAGTATTCTAATTTATTTTGATTACATTCCTATGCAATAGTAAAACTCGCATCACTCGATTATACATACTGTATATTATAGTTGTAGAGCATACTAATATTCCTTGCATTCTGATAATGAAGTAGTGTTACTCAGTTACTTGTTCGTCAAGGGGAATCCACGCAATGCGAGCTAAGCTCATTATTATCGCGCCTCCTTAACTGGGAATGTATTGCGTGAAATGCATGTTAAGTGTTTTATGTACTGTTGGAATGGCTGTGGATGTGTGTGTAGTCTGTATTTAGCCAATTGGCGACAACGGAAACGAAGGCTAAGGGTGGATCTGTATGGTACCATTCTCACTATAGACGGTACCGTCTCGCCCGAAGGCTTAGGTAGCCATCAGCTTAGGTGAACCATATGATACCCATCTCGCCTTGTACCATTTTTGCCAACCCCAGATGGGACGTCACAACGTCGTCCACTTATTCCAGGTACCTATTTACAGCTAGGTGAACTGAGGCTAACACATGAAAGGAGACAAGCCCAATTTGTCTCCGCCCGGCCGGGGGATTGAACCCCCGACCCCTCGTGTGTGAGACGAGAGCTCTACCTACTAGGCTACGGGCTGTGTGTGTGTGTGTGTGTGTGAGTGTGTGTGTTTTGTTTTGTTTTGTGTGTTCTAGTTGGCATGGTCGTAATCCACTAATAAACAGGAAGATTCTCGCTTACTTTTGGCACTACGTGGACGTGTCGAACAGAGCCATCTGTGGAGAGCCAAAAACACCAAATCTCGGATTGCTACAAATACCGCCGTCAGAGGGCACTTGTGGATAGCTGAAGATCCATACCACGACTTTAGTCCCAGACTCATTAGTGCCCTCTGACGGCGGTATTCGAAGCAATCTGATATTTGGTGTTTTTGGCTCTCCACAGATGGCTCTGTTCAACACGACCAGGTAGCGCTAAAAGTAAGTGTGACGTCTACCAGCGTTGGCAGAATCGCCTCTCGTTAGCCACTACCGCTTGCCAGGGACATCGAAATGGGCTACAGTTATCAGAGAATGTTGTTCTTTCTTTCCTAGTAATCGCATTGTCACAGACAGTCCAGTGGTGGTCTTTGTTTTCGTCTGTGACAACGGGTTATATTTTATATCAACAGTACAAAGGAGTACAAAGGAAATAAAGCAACAACAGATCTAGTGACCCTTCTAGGCTGCTTGTCCTCCAAAACACTGAGGATCAAGTGTCCAAACAGTGGTTTAGAGTGGGTAAGGGAACATTGGAAAGGGAACTACTGCCCTGCTAGGAAGTTAGTAGGGGACATATGGGTTAGTAACTGAGGGGAGGATAAAATAAAGTTATTCATTTACAAACGCAGTCAGTCGCGGGTTTGATGCGAGATATTTGTCTAGGCGGAGTTTAAATGAATCAACGGTGCTGCAGTCTATAACGTCTCGGGGAAGCCCATTCCACAAGTTGACAACTCGATTGAAGAAGAAATTCTTAGATTCGTGTGAGTTAAAAGATTTACCAATAATTTTGCAACCGTTTCCCCGCGTGTAATTAGATTGGTCGATAGTGAAGTAC